>JAFVLL020029771.1:35266-58457 GCA_021397915.2 Tor tambroides
CTGTGAAACTGAATGCATAGCCACTGGAGGTGGTGCCAAAATCTATAGCAACAACCACAGAAAATGGACGAGCCACACGCGGTCTAACCTCTGTCTGCTTTAGAGGGAAAGGAAGAAAAACAAGGCAGACAAAAAGAAAATAAATCTATTGCCTTATCACTTTTTCAAAGGTTGGCTTTACAATAAGTTCTCCCTGGTACGGATAGTAGCTGACCCCTCCTTCTCCCTTTTTCTCTTATCTCTAGATCATTTCCCTAACCTGAGTGTTACATTGACCAAACACTTCAGAGTGGAGTGTATCATGTATAATTTTCAGGTTATGGTCATATCACTATATTTTTTTCAGTCATATAAAGCTGATTTGTACTGATTTGTGTTTAAAAATGTGAAATGCAGGGCAGTGTAATGAAGAAAAGAAATGCAAGATCTAGAGGAAAATGTTTTGAAATTTAAACTTTTTTTTTCTTTTAGCACTTTTTAGAACACTGTGTTATGCACAAGAAGCTGCAAAAGACGGTCAAACGTCTTCTGCATGTTTACATCATAAAACAATGGACGAAGTAGCACAGTGGAACACAAAAAATAAGGTGACATTGGAATGCGAAAGAAAAGCAAGGTCTTTTTCAAAGCTGAACACATTTTTAAAAGCTTCTTTAACTTCAACTGTTGTGTGCAAGACACTGATACAATACACAAGCGCAAGAATGAAAAAATGTAAAAGGGGGGAACTGAGATGAAAAATGGTGTTCTGTGTGAATGGCTCCTAAGGGGTCGTTCACACAAATGCGTTTGTGCATTGGAAAGGGGGAAAAACAAGTTCTTGGGAAAACTTTTTTAAAAGTTGAACTTCTTTTAACTAACAGCCATGCTTTGAGATGCTGCAAAGATGTGAAACATGAGTGTAGCGTTTAAAGACATTAAAAACAATGGAAAAGCAGCACTGAATACAAAAACATGTTCCATGTGGATAGCCACTGGGACAGGGCTATTGGCTCAACCAATGGCATGAGTTTGAGTCGGGACTATGTGATATCCAACCAACGGCAGACCAGGTGAGTGTTTAAGAAATCTGTTTGAAATTATTTTTACAATTCTTGTTGTGAGACTATAGTTGCACATAAATGACACGGTTCACCTTTAAGTGATACAGGAGTAAGTCAGCTTTCAAACAAAACATTTTTGTGCTGCCTCAGATTGCAGTGCAATTTGACTGGAGGATTAGCTAATGATAGTGCTGCTTTAAACCAACTGACTGAGTGCTAAGTAAAGAAGCATAATTGCATATTTCTGGTGGTACCACATCCTCTTTCAGCATTACTGTAGTTTAAAGCATCTGATTTTGGCATTTAATCTGGTTCTGAGGACAATGTTTGTTGTATAAAGCACTATAGAGGGCGCATGGAAGAGCACTGTGTCTGTTGAGATCTTACTGGAGAGGGGGATGGAGTGAGAGGAGTGATACTGCATTCATTTCTGGAAGGAGATGGAGAACCAGATGGAGATGTAGAGGCTGATCTATCTTCACCTGAAAGAGAATGAATGAGAGATGAAGGAAGAAATTTTATAAGTCTTTAAGTTGCTCATGTATTGCATTGGAAAACGCAAGCTTGGAGCTCTTAATTGTGGCTGAGCAATTAAGAGAAATCAAGAATTTCTGGAAAATTCCATACTGGCTGGCTGGGCATTTAAGCCCAACTGGCATGTGTTTACCAGTTTCAGAATTTCCAATGGATGGATTTCATTGGAAAAATACTGCACTGTGGATCACATTAGATTTTATAGAAGCTTGTATATGCTGACTGACCTAATACCTTTATAAAAGAAATGGAAATACATCTAGCTTACTTTTCAGAAGGATTTAAAGCCATGATAAAAGAAACAGAAGCAGCAATAGATCTTTTCCCCTCTTTTGTGATGTGCACAATGACTTATCAAACAGGCACTTGGTTCTATCCATTGAATATTAATTTGATTTTGAGATATGGGCATTGCATTTAACAATAGTGGCAGATCTGAATGCCAACTTGCAGTAGTTGTGGGCTTATGTCACTGGAAGATGGAGTTATGACATTTTTTTTAAAAAATTACAGTTAAAAAAAACAACAACAACACTGTGCCAACACTGACAAGGAAATTCAGGAGCAGAATTCCAAACATTCCATAATTCCTAATGTAGTCAAATTTACATATATTTTCCAGAACAGAATGAATTCCATTAACATGTAGTGACCCCTCCATCAAGGTCGCTGTAATATGCCTGCAAATGAGCACACACTCAAACATGGGTGGAATTTACTCAAGGGTATGACAGGAATGTTATCAACGTGTACAGATATTCTCAAGAGTGCAGAGTGTAGATAAGAGAGGGTCACACCCTTGTCCAGTATTGTTGATGGAATAGACAGGAATTACAGCAAAATTCCTGTGGAAATACATGTGGATGACCACAGCTTTCTATTCAGCTGTGTATTGTTCTACATGTCTTCTGTATATAAATTTTGGTTATATACTGCGCAATGGTTCCTTAGGATATTCTACGGATATGAATTTCTCAAGTCTTAATTACAGTATCAAATCCCAAAGAATAAGTTTAATGAAATGTTACCTGGCACTTGTAGACTGTTGGTATTAAGCTGTAGGACGTCTGCCATTGTAGAGGTCACAGGGCTTCAGCAGCCTAGGAGGGGGAAAAAACCCAAAACACTGACATGTAAAACAGTTTTTTTTCCTTAAATTTAATTACAATTGAAATAATGCCATTTTTATGGTGTCAAATAGCACAAACTCAAGAGAACTTTACATTTTAAGATGTTTTTAAAAGAACCATAAGAAATCAACATCTTAGATTGCATTTCTAAGAATGTGAACGTTTTGAACTAAATTTAATATATTTACTATAATATATTTGACTACAAATCTCTATTTTTAATTTTTTATTATTTATTTTTTCTCTTTCTCTTTCTCAAACATCATAATAGGTCATCCCAGCTGCAACAACAAAATCATGACATGATGCTGGTGGGTGTGTATTAGTCATGCCGTCTCCCTAGATTTTAAGTTTCCCAAAGCTCTTGTTGGGCTCTGTTTTCCTGACCAAATGATCTGAAACTGGAGAGAAACACAATAAACACTGAAATGTGTTAAGTAAATGTTGTTAAACTATAGTCTGATATAACACAAGTACTTTAATTCTGTGCTAAGTTATAAAATATTGGATTTACAGTTATTTCTTTTATCTGATGAAGACAGAAGGGAAAATGTGGTACTTTCTGAAATTCAACCTCATGCCCCCCTACCCCCCAAAGTGTTCCATTCCCCCCTATTTTCCCCATCTCTCTTGCCATAATCTTTTCTTTGGACTCTTTCCCATTTTCTTTTTCTTCCACTGTTTTTCAAACCATTTCATTGCTTGTAGATGCAGGGTAAGAGGGAAGCAGCATTCCCTCGACAGTGTCTCTGTGTGTGTGTGTGTGTGTGTGTGTGTGTTTGTGTGTGTGTGTGTGCGTGCATGCTGCTCAGAAGAGAAAAATGGTTTTGGAAAATGAGAAAAGGTGGAGAGGTAAGGGGCCTCCCACAATGCTTGTTTAGTAAATGGATCTGACTGAAATATACTCTCCAGATGCTATCTGCACTGTTCTTGCACTAGTGCAACAAAGAACATGGTACCACATTTTGAGCACCTCATAGCACTTCACTTCAAAGAAATTTAGTGGCTTTGGCAGAAAAGGTAGAAATATAAACACATTTGCAAATTTAAAAAGCAAAAACTTTAAAATGATTGAACATTGAACTTGATTGATTTCAGATGATAATGAATTATCACCGCCTCTCCATATGGTTTCAGACACACTTCATATAGATTACAAATGACATCAAAGAGGCCTTCTGGCACTGAGTCTGAGTCGTTTGAACAAAGAAACATAATATATACAATCCATATCCCAGTCACTGTAAAGTGCTGTCTAGTCAGAGTTACTATCATTAACTAAAATTAAACAGCAAAAACATTTTCATTACAATAAAATGAAATACTTACAAATTGTTTAAAGTACTAAAACTAAACAAAGTAAAACTATAAACTAAAAGATATTAAAAGCAACAAATTGCTAAAACGTAAATATTCAAATGATAAAATATTTAAAATGACACTAATATGAAAATATTAACAAAAACTATAATAGTATAACAGTGTTATCAAAACAACGCTGTCTAGTAATGTACATCAGTCCCTCTTTATATTCCACCATCCATCAGCATCTGTGGCATATTGTCGACTGCCACCAAAAATTATTTCATCTTGCACCTCAGTTTGTTGAACACAAACACACCTCCTGCTTCCTCAAAAAGCTTTCTAGGAAAATCTTCCTATTAATTTCCACCCTTGAGACACAGCGACACAGTAATATTTGCAGAAGCTGAGGTCAAGTATGACTCACCCCTTTCCTACTTCATTATAATTATAGTCATTTTAAAGGATGTGCAAAGTCATATTTCAATGTCTGTCATGTAAATACGGTCAAACTGTCTGCTAAAATCCCATTTGTCTTTTTATGTCATACTAAAACATCCTTAAGTCACCTCTCTGGAAAGCCCCCATCAATCCCACTCCTGTCAGTCATCACAGCACAGAAGATAAAGCACTGCACCTGATGCTGGTCCCATTTATACATTTCACTCTGTTTTAGCACGTCAACTTTCTACTCACCCTTTTGTTTAGGATGTTCTATTGTACCCTGCCTGGGGTTGTTCAGTCCCCAAAGTCCAGAATCCCCAAAAAACCTGGATGTTTCAGTAGCAGAGTCCGTGTAACGATGCTGTTTCCCAACAGAAGATTCAGCCAAATGCTTGAAAGAAGAAAAGCACTGAATGTTTGGTCCAGAGTAGTTTTAAAAACTGCACAGATCCAAAGAATATTCCTATGACTTTCTTTGTTTCTGTATCCCAGCAGTCAATCCCACATCTGCTGTGGAATGTCAGGGAGGAATGGTTGAGAGAGCCGCACGCACACACATGTACAGGGACTGGATATGAAGGTTGCTGTAGTGCAGGGGGAAAGGGAGGGAGGGGGATCTGACTTCATACTGACACAGATTCAATCACTGTGTATCGGTGTGTGTTTGTTGGACTGAGAGAGAGAGAGAGGGTGGGGAGTATTTAGAGTGGCAGCGTGCACTGATTAAGTCATCTGACCCCCCTTCTCCTGTTCCCCCTCTTTTCCTCCTGCCCACCCCCTGCATCCAACTCTTTCTTCTTCCTCAGCTTCTCTTCCAGCTCTATAGTTTTTCTTTCCGTTCTGTCTTCTCTTCACTCTCTGTTTCATTTCTTGCTGTACTTCCTTTTCACTCTTTAAAAAACTTTCATAAACTGGAATGATCTCGGCCAGTTTAAAATTGTACAACATACAAAACTTCATATGAATCCAGCTCATCTGTATTCCATTAGTCTGACCTGCTTATTGTAAATGTTCTTGAATGCACACTCAAGGCCACTATTCTAACAAGAAATTCACATGTGCATAAACAGAACAGTACTGCTCACAAAAAAGTCATGGTCACGATTCTGGGGTGCATTATGCTGGGTTTTTTTGGGAGCTGATAGGTGGTTCTCCCTTAGAACAAACATGTAAGAGGTTATAACTCACAAATGTTTGATACTTTTAGTTAGGGGTTTGTTCAAATACCTAATTGTAAAATATATATATATATATATATATATATATATATATACACTTCTATAATATTTTATGTATTTGTATTATAAACTAAGCTGAACTAAACTTAAATAGAAAAAACTTAAATGACAATTAGAAGGGGTGCCTTGGCAATAACTTAATTTAAATAAGCTGAAGTGCTAAAACTACTACTATTACTACTACTAATAATAATAGTGAAATAATACTAAACAAAAAACGAAAGCTAAAAAAGCTTAAAAAACTAAAAAATGTAAAATAATAATAATAATAATAATAATAAAAACTTATTGTTGCATGACACTAAGCTAAAAAATAACCTGAAATGTCACAGAGTACATAAGTAAAAACTAAAAAATAAGAAACAAAAAGAAAAACAGCTTTTGTACAGTTTTCTAGAAGGAATGCCCCTTTCTTTATGTTATCAAGTATTTTACTTAAAAACATATTTTACTGTAAATGTATGTGTATTTCATTGTTAAATATACAATTTCACCTCAAATGTATGAGGCAATTTATAAATTTATGGGATTAAATTTATAATTTATAAATTCATACCATTTACTTGTGAAAGTACCATGGGCGGCGCTAGGGAGGGGCTAGCAGGTGCTCCAGCACCCCCAAGAAAAACCAAAGCACCCCCATAGCACCCCCATAAAAATGAAATAAAATAAAAACATTTGACTCGTGCATAACTACTGCAATGCAATAGGCTACAACGTGACGTGATTTGCAGTCGCACGTAATGTCAGCATTTATTAATAAGTGCTTTCTCAGTCAGTCTCGGCTGGAAAGATGAAGTTGCCGAATGCCATTATAAGTCTGACTCGCCTAAAGGCACTATGGGCGTGCCTTTAATAAAGAAATGCATAGGGTTGTGACGGTGAGGAAATTTTCCCACCGGTTAATCGACGTGTGACAACACTGGTAATATCACTGTGGTGGGGGGTCGTTTGAGTTTTCCCTCTTTTCCTCGCTTTCCTTCAGTTTTAAATAGCTTGTAAAAGCTCCGTGCGCATTTTACTTTCAAATTTGCGGCAATTCGACGTCAAGCTGTTGTTTGTTTTAGTTCGTTTGAGTTTTCCCAGTTTCCTTTGCTTAAATAGCTTGTAAAAGCACTGTGCGCATTTTACTTTCACTTTTAAATTAGCAGTAAATTCGGCATCAATTGCTTGAATTCAATTCAAGCAACAACAAAATACAACGTAGAACATATAACTTTTATTAACAAAACGAATAAAAATACACCATGCTATATAGGCCTACCTAATATAAAATAACAAATAACTTACGAATTTTAAATAGGTAGGCTATACAAAACAGAAAATCAGTAAAGACTGAGGAACAAATAATTATAAAACGTAGAACGTTTATTAGCAAAACGATTAAGAAAGTTTGGAGGCTCGGACTGTATACACCTTTATGTAAAATAACGGGGGGAAAAATCACACAGTTTAAATAAAATAAAAATCAGCAAATACCGTGGAACCAAATAAATGAGAAACGAATGTTAAAAAAGAAAGGAAAAAGAAAACTTCCAATATCACCTTAGGCTAAATGGCAGGTCAACAGGCTTTTCAAAATCCAAAATATTTTTTAAAACAGGTGCTTTTACATTTGGTTTTGAAACTCTTCTGCCATCATCTTGTCTGTCTCACCTTCTTGTCCGTCAGCTGGACTCACTCTCCTCAGGTGATAAATGAAATCTGATCTGTGATGCGCGACTGTCGTTCGTTCGATGTGCTGCATTGAGCTGCCGCGTTCAGTTTTAATTGTAGTGTCTGTTCTCTAACTGAACTACATGATTTTTGTTACTTTTAAAAAAAATTCAAAATGACGGTGAGGGACGGTGCTTAACACCGGTATCACCGCCAACACCGTTGCAGCAAGCCTAAAATGCACCTATACTACATAATCAGAGAATATTTGTTTGTTTGTTTGTTTAATTGGTTTTCAAGCTTTCTGCAAATTTATTTCTTATGTCTGTGAGCTGGTTCATTGTTGTGAGCGCTCCATTCACGGAGACTGCATGAGATGACAAGAAGCACATCCAAAAATGACGGGAGAATTTTAAGCTCATTCCGCAGGAAAAATAAATAAATAAATAAAATTATTGCGAGGGCGCCCCCATGTCATACAGTAGGCTAAGCGTGATAATACTCCCACTCCTCATAAACATTTGAAATGCGCCTATATAGCTATTTTATTATTCATATAAAATAATAATAATAATAACAAAATGTTTTGGTCATATTTACTATTAATTGCTCAGCTCCCCCTGTCATTGATCTAGCACCCCCTCAGCACCTGCGTTCAAAATTCTCTGGCGCCGCCCCTGACTAGGCTACTACCCTAGTAAAAAAGTAATATATTTAAAATACATTTATTTCACACTATGTATAGTTCAAATCTATTAACATATTTACTGACATATTGCTTGAGACTTACTGATATAAAAATTATAATTACACTTTACTGGGATTACTTGTGTAAAATGCACATTTCTTATATAAGCCTAATATATGTTTTAATGTCACTATTGATCAGGGTTGTATGATCTTTGAATAATATTGGTCTTTAAATGCAAGCTATTTAAAGTGTACCTAAAGTATACATGCAATAGTTCCACATTAGCACAATCAAATATACTTCAGTATATCTTTAGTTGGACTTCTGTATCTGCACAAGTAAAGTACATTAAGTACAAAATTAGTTGTTATAATTTAGCAGACTTTAAGTATACCAGTTTAGTATACCAAAAAAAAAATAAATAAAATAAAATAAAATAAAAAAATTGCAGGGTATTTTTATTAACCACATAAATATGTAAATGTATTTGTAGTATTATACTTGCATATAAATTGTGCATATCAGAAATGAAATGTTGCTGGTTGTAGTTATTCTTTAGCCTGTGATTTCCCAAACAGACCTTCTACAGACATACAAATAGCATACTACACCTTAAGCAAAATATAAAATTCCTGTTATCAATACTTTTGTGAAATGAGTACATTTTGGTGGAGCTCATGTGGTAGTTGAATGGTGGTAGGCAGAATTGCTCAAATGTGCTCACAAAAACTCTCCCTCTATCCATTTCTCTTTAACAAGAAAACTTTCTATGAATCCATATTTTTCTGTTTTTCTCAAATTTAATTTGACTGAGTCTGGACCACATTACCAATGGCATTTGCCTCCCTAAGCCACCAGGGCCAATCTCTCACAAAGGTGAGGGGCCAACAGAACTACTTTTTCTCTTTCCTATTTTTTCACTGACAGAGACACTCACATGTTCTCTGTTCCATATTTGACTGTAAGTTGGAGTATCCATTCATAACTATCAGCTGACCCACTCCAGCATATTCTGGCCAGGCTATGTATAAACACTCCAGACCACACATTGCTTTCTTGGTCAGACAGGAAGCAACGAAGTGAGTGGAGAGGAAGTGAACAACCCCCGACTAAGCTAGTCGTACTGCACACTGAACCAGGAAGGGCTTTGGCTCTGATCACGAACACACCCTAAACGCTTCCTCTTTTACACACCACCCTTCCACTTTCAAAAGGGCTACCCATAACCTTGCTAAGCGTCGACCTTTCTTTAGCTGTTAGAATGACAAAATGTCATTTTCTAGCTTATTTCACCTGTTGACAGATTTCAAATAATTTTAGATATTAGTTCTGCCGCTCATCTAAATTTTATTATTTCTCAACAGACCTATTGTAAAATGAGCATGAATGTATAAATGTCATGTGTGTGCAAGTACTATGCACACACATGAGTATATGCCTTCCACCCTTGCCTTTCCTGTGACTGTTGTCTGTACTTGAGGAAAAGGTGGGTCCACTCCTCTGACCTCAGTCTCACAGTCACACACACACACACACACACACACACACACACACACACACTGCTATTTTCACTGAGACTCCCACTTTAACTCTATTGTAATGCCAGAATTACTAGATTTTGACACTATCAGAATCCACCCACTCATATGAGACTGTATAGACCAGACTGGAAAAGGTCGGAGGACTTTGGGACATGGGAACCCAATGTTAGGGTGGTTTTCAAAAATAATGACACTCTGATACTGTCAGGAAATAAGTAGTACAATAGGAACAAATCCATGGGAGAAGCAGCATTTGGTGAACATACTGCTTTTTGGGCTGTTGAGAGTTTTGGAGAACAAAATAAATCAGAGAAGTTTGTGCGATGAGAATCTGTCTAACTGTAAGGATTCGTAATGCAAATGAAACCTCCATTAAATGACTAAGACTAAAACTTCATGGCCTTCTTCCAACAAATCAGCATTGAGCAGTGGTGCTTTGAAACACACACAACAGGATCCAGAGAGTTTTATTGGTTTAAGCAGGTCCAGCAATCTCAGTAATGATGGAATACTGAGAAAGCACTGGAAATAATGAAGAAAACTGCTTCAAATGATGTTTAAGTTGTTATAACATAAACTGCATCTATGTACTAGGCCTGTAAAAGAGTCCACCAAGGACTGGTCAGCATTTAAGAGTCATTTAGTGTAGCTGAGGCATGTAAGCATGTGGCCTTCCCATATTTTGTCTCTGGTAAGGTTGAAAGTGATATTTTACCAGAATTATGCAATTTTAAATGGATGATCATAGAAAAAAAAAAAAACTACCCTGTATGTTATTAACGTAACATAAAGCATTAATGCAACTACCAGCCTTTTTCCCCAGCAGAGATATTTATACTTGTGTACAAGACAGAGGAGTATAATTATAAACAGCTTCATTACGCCACCTGCTGGACACCAAAATAACCTCGTGAGCTATGAAATCTTGGCCAAGTTGTACATCTTACACACCAAACAAACAAACAAACCAAAAAAAACCGAAAAAACGTAACACTTCACGAAAGAAGAGCAATTACAGAATTACAGCAAGTTGAAGCAAATGAAGCCGTAAAATGATCTCTTACAGTTAATAAATGGTGCCTGATCATTGTTATGCTGAAAAGTCCACGTCCAGTTTGCAAACAACCTTACTTATAAAAATGCAAAGTTATACAATGTAACAAAACGCAAACATCTCCAATCAATGAGTTGTGAGTGTGATCAGCTGTGGTCACGTGACGAGCACATTTGGTGATTTACGCAGCACATTGAAAACGTCAAGACAAAAGCGACGCGGTTCATCTGTCAGGACTTTTCCAGTGTGTCCTCACATTTTCACAAGTCAGTATCCGACCAGAGACTGGCCCGCGTCCTGGCTATCTTTTCTACAGAAATATTTCCTCAGGTCTGTTTGTTTGATGTAGTTATTACCATCGGTCATCGGAGGATTTGACTAAAAGTAAGTAGAGAATAATAACAGTTATTAAAACATTACACAATCAGATATAGGAACATGGGGCAGTATAAACCACGTTATAAACAAGTTTTGTGTTATAATACTCCGTTTTATAGTGGAATTTGCATATGACAATTGATGAGAATGGGGAATGCCAATTTTCCTTGCTTAACTTCATATTGACATTTTGGAAAACAAATAAACCTGTAATTTGCATGCACAAACATTTCGTTTTCCTGCATCAACTCGTTTCAAGCAGTTCTTTATTTTTAAACAATGCCATAAGCTATTCCAGAAAACATCCTTGCATATTTCATAAATATGGCTAAATATGGCAAAAATGATCACAGACGCTCAGATGAATAAAATGAAAAATATTTGAGTGCGGTTGAAACCCGGGGAGGACGCTCGATGCATGTTTTTGATGAATGAATCTTTCTTTTGGTTCGAATCTTTTCGATGAACCTTCACAAAACGATTCGTTCATGATTCATAATGAGCCAAAACAACACTTGATTTGAATATAAGTGTACGATTTGATTATATCGTCTGTTCACTACGAGTTAATCGATATGGTCTAAGACTTAAAAAAAAAAGTTTTGCTATTGTAATTGTTTGGGGTGAAAAAAAGACTCTAAAACACTTTTTAATACGGCATAATTAATGAAAGTAATAAACCGCAGCACATGCCTGTACGTTTCCCAGACTAGGGTGTCAGGACTCAGGAGTCAGATTATGACGCAATTACGTAACTACGTATAGCTGAATTGTTTTTTAACCAGCTCTTTGAAAACAAACTACTCGAAGGAACCGATTCGCTGGAATGATTCGGGCTTACTATTACTTTATCAAGCATGTATTTTCCTGCACCTTAATCAAATAAACTAAATATCATTTATAAGCGTGTTTCACACATTGTTCTGAGAAGCAGCTTGTGAATTTTACTGAATAGGTTGTTATTTGTTTCTAAGCAATAACATACATGTCTTTAAACTATGTTCCAGACACTGTTCTTGCATATTGTCATAAATATGCCGAATGATCAAACGATCGGTTACATAGTAACCGCATTTTTATTTATGCGTCTGTGAGACAAACACAGAGGGAGGAGGGTTGATGCATGTTTGTTTAAGCAGGAACCACATGACCATCTTGCTCGTAATGTGTTGTGTTTCTCTAATGGCAGTCAGCCATCTCATCTCAGCTCAACTACCTTGCAAATTAGGGATTAATCATTCCGTACAGTGTTAACTGAAGCTTTCCGCGAGATCTGACGGACATTATCAGCGCCAGCAATGCCAGGTATGATATTTGCACGGTTATCGATCGGTCTTTAGCTTGCTCTGTTTTCCTCTCGGTGTGTGTGTGTGTGTGTGTGTGTGTATTTGCACGTCTCGGCCAGACTTCACTGTGTATCTGTCACTGACTGGTCGCTGTCTTAATGTCTAAAAAGCGGTTCCGACGGCAAATATGGCCGTGCAAACTGATTCTTGTTTGGTTGTACGTGAATTTGGATTGCTTACTCCTACATGTTTAACACCGCGTTATTTTGCTACTCGCATTTGTGTATTAAGTTCTTGTAGATAAACATTTAACTCTGTCATGTCAGGGGGTTGTTGTGGCCCACTTGGGCTGTCATTGCATTTCTCAACACGACCTTTCTTATCATTTAACTCTTATTGTTACCTTCATGGCAGGACAAAACACGTATATTCGCGTTGCTGAGAGCTGTTTGTTTGTCCTCTGAATTATCCCGCTTTTCTCGGTGTAATACTGCAAAAGTGGATTACATAATTGGCTTGAGAGTGTTTATAAAGCGCGTGCAGGAAACGGTGTAACGGATAGTTTGCTTATATGGTTGTTTCGGGGAACTTCGTTGCCTTTTGATGCTTTTGTTTAAACTCGTTTATGATGTATATGTGGTTTACTTTTTTTCTGTTTATCAGCCAGTGCCTCAATATCAGAATGCTTGTCCAGAAGGAAGGTTAACTGTGTAGTCTTTTTTGATATTTCTGACAGTGGTGTCTCTATAAACACATGCAGTAGCGTGTTGTTGCATAAGCTTGAGGTTTTTTGCAGTCTATCACATATGCTGCTCATCACTGTGTTTGAAGGGAACGTGTAACTTGTATAACCACTGCCATGATCAGCTCCTTACATCGACCCAGTTGTCCAGACCTAGCTGCTTTTCTTGTACTGTAGGTGTGAGGGAGGAATCTTAAATCTGTATGGGTTGACACGTGGGTTGCTAAACTTTTACTCTCTCTAATCTCGACTAAGGTGTTTTTTGTTGATATAATATCTCTGAACATTGAAATGCTTTGTGGCAATGAAACGCCATAAAACAGTAGATAGTAGGACACTGTAATTTTAATAAACTGTGTTTATGACAATGGACTATGATACTGTACATAGATGCTTGGGATTAGGCCTTGTCCCATATTTAAAAAATGAGGGCAAGCAGAGATTCAAAACAAATTTAATACATTTTGTAGCACAGTTTTGGCAGTGAAACAGTTAAAAGGAGTTGTACAGTATTATAAATGCTCTGTGTGGATGTATTACATTTGTTTCAATTAACGTTTGTGTAATGTTTGTATGTATTTGTTTTAATGGCATTGTGAGGAGAATGGCCTCCCCCAGCTGGGTCATCCTACCTATACATTAGGGATTTTTTCTAATCACTGGCTACGTTCCCACTGTCAGTGTTTTGGACTGACAACTGCGTTTTCTTACAGGTGTGAATCTCAATGTCCTTTTCTCACAGCAGCCTACAATAGCATCTCACATACTGTCTTTATGAATGAGTAACGCGAGTCAAGCATGTATTTGTGACTATCACATGTAAAGGAATGTCAAAGATGGCAATGTCCATAAAACTAGGAAGTTTTATTACATTTGACACAACAATCAAGTCTAATCGAGGCCTGAGTTCATGTCAAATCTTCATTAACATTCAACTGATTTTATACCTAATTGGAGAACGCAGGAATTCAATTTCTTGCAGACTACAAACCTGATGGGAGCAACTCTGTGGGAAGACAGTGACTGGACTGCATCCTAACAAAGCAACATCATAATTGACATACATGTAGTAGGCAACTCTGAATAGCACTCCACAAGACAAACTTAACTGCCAGTTGGAAGAGAGTAGAAAAGGCTCTTTACTTTATTGTAAACGGTGCCCTAAATTGCTTACCAACTGTAAACTGTTAGTGTCTAAAGGACCGTTCCACAGGTGCAATAATTGTTTGTTCATTGTTTTTCCATGCTTGTTCATTGTTTAAACCATTTGCAATAAAGATGTGTGAAGCTTATTTGGATTTTACTAAATTCTTTAAGTTACAACATGCTGATAAAAGGGACGTTTCTTTTTTGCTGAGTTTATTAGTAATATGTATGTTATGCATTGAAACAGTTTGTTCATGCAAACATGTTTGTTCAAACATTAGAGATTGCAGCATTGATTTGTTTTGCCCTTGTACACTATGTGAAGCAATGCATGCATTTGTAAATACTCAGTACAGCCATGATCACTAGATCTGCCAACTAGTGTATAGGCCTACTTGTCTGTCTGAACCAGTAGTTGGACAGGTGGCAGATTGTGATATAATGTTCTGTGTTATTTATTTCTTTTTAATCAAGGATTTAGGCTGCAAAATGTAAATGGATTAACCCAAAAACTCAATTGCAAGTTACAAAATAACAAATAACAGTGGGTCCAGCATTGCAGATGAATGTTTTGTCAGAAACCTCATATGTGCTTGTTTAAGATATGGTCTCTGTTTGCTATTACCTGTCAGGTGTGTGTGTGTGAGAGAGAGCTTTTAAAGCTCCTTTAGTTCTCTCAGTAGCTCATCCTCTCATGTCATCACTCACAGATGAACTCATTTCCTCCAGTGATGTCACTGCTATTATTAAGCCTTAAACCTCTGATCTCTCATACACCAAATTAACACACATTTGCCAGACAGCCACAAATGTTCTGTGTGACTGTGGTTGTTGCAAATGAAAATGCTATGAACTGAGTACACTGCATAATGCTTACTCTCTTTTAATGGTATAGGCATTATTTCACAAATTGAACAATAGTATTCTATGTATACTAGTCTTCACACAATTACGTTTAATTCAGCGAAGTGCATCCACTTATTTTGGTAAAAACGGCTAATTTGCAGATTTAATTCCATCTTGTGTAAAACTGCTGTAACATTTGGCAGTATGATCAAATTCCAAATTCAGTCCAAAAAAAAAAAAATTTTTTTTTTTTTTAGAATCATGACGGATTTTATTTGTGGTTCCGTCGTCACATTAGAAAAGGAAGGTCAAGTCGAGCATATTGTACATGTGTATTGTACACATGCTGCAGCAATAGTAAGAATGCTGCTTAGTTGGTGACGATTTATGCAAATATTGAATTTGGACTTACTTTAATACTGTAAGAGGCAGCATTCAGCTTCAGGTTTCGGACCCAATCGATGTGTGTAAACAGCTGATTGGTGGGGGGAAAAAACCCATTTTCGCCATGCAGCAGGTTAGTGTATACATATTGTGCATGAATAATACATAATCAAGTAATCTTTTTAAATATCATATGAAATTAACTATTTAACTGTTGTCCTAAGCATCAGGGTCACTGTTCCCTCTAGTGTTTACAGCAGGTATTACTGTAAACATTTCCAACTGATAGCAAGCATGCATGTGTTTTGAGTTATGTGTTTGGTTGTGTTCAGATTTTTATTTTTTATTTTTTTTGGGAGGGTACAGGTTTAAATCATGCAAGAAAGCATAGTTTATTGCCAAAAAAAAATCAACTCCAAATCAGAGGAATTCATACCATAACTATTATTACACGGCTCTCTGGAATGCTTGATTCTGATTGGTCAGTTGAGACATTTGCAGGTTCGTTCTTTCCAAATAATAACCGCTCCAAAGTAATAACGCATAGCCGGTACTACTTGTATGTTTAAAATCCCTCCGCGCCAACACAGATTACCGTTTGGCGCCATCTTGTGACAAACACTGGACAACCACAATTAACAATGGAAAATTTCGACATTAATTTTAACATGTACGGTAAAAACAAAACGTTTGAACAGTGGATAGATTTGGACGATTCAAATGGCTCCCCAATTAAGACGAAAAAACGAAAATTGAACTACGAAGAACAAACAACGACAAGACACAGAGAGCTTACTGAGACTGAACTTGACAAAATTGAGCATGACAGCTACGAAGCCAACACACAAAAAAATATAGAATGGGCAATAAAACTTCTCAAAGACTGGCTAAAAGAGAAAAAAATGGAGACAGACTACGACAAGTATGAAGCAGAGGATCTTAAGGTATTACGATCATTTTATGCATCTGTTCAAAGTGCGAACGGTCAGACTTATTCAATAGCCAGCTATATGGCCATCAGGACTGGCATTGCCAGATATTTTAAAAAGTTTGATATCCTGAAAAGTCCAACCTTCAACTCCAGCAATGCAGTTTTTAAATCTACAATTAAAGCCATTCGTAAAGCTGGCAAAGACATTAGTCACCATCATCCACCGATCTCACCAGCAATTAATGGAAATGTGCAATTTAATACTTGTAAATAAATAAAATACTTATGAATATATATATATATATATATATATATATATATATGTATATATATATATATATATATATATATATATAGATACATATGTAGATGTTATAAATTCTACTAACGTACATCGTTTGAATGTTAGTCACGTGGTACTATATCAAGCATGGAAGGATAAAAATGTTAATTTAAAACAAATATGCCAATAAAATGTTTCAAATTCATGTCATTTTTTTCCTTATGTGGCAAGTAGCGATGTAATAAGCGGGGATACACAACAGGCAGCCTGTAGTTATCGCGAAATAAGCCCCTTCAGTGTGATACAAGACCCTCCGCTTCGCGTCGGGTCCTGATCACACTGTCGGGGCTTATTTCTGCGATAACTACCGGCTGCCTGTACATTATCCCTTACTTAGCATATATTTGGAAATGTGCATTACTTGTTAGTGTGTTCTGTTTATTCTCTTATTATTTTAGTCTTAGATGATCATCTATTGCATGCGAACAGGTTGAGTGTTCAGCCACGTTGCATCATTATGGAACGTGATCTTGTACATGCACCAGTAGTCCATGTACACAGTGAGTAGGTGTGGTAGTGTTTAAGTGTTATGACATGCTTTATGCTATTGTCTTAAGCATTACAGTATATAAACAGCTGCTCACCTTGTGACTCTTTCAGCAGCCTTGTTTTTGTTTTTCTGTCATAACTGGTTTCTCAGCTCTGTTCTAATCATAAATTATTGCGAAATACTCCTTTATTCTTCATTTTTATATTTACCATTCATTCACATCACTGGAATAAATAGCAAAAGTAAACAGTAACTAAAATAAAAAATTAGTTACTCAAAAATAAGGAGAGTTATTTTAAATTGTGATAGTATTTCACTGTTACTAATTTTACTGTATTATCAAATAAATGCAGCAATGTTGCATATAAGAGACTTTTAATGTTCAAAAACACTTTTTTTTTTTTTTTTTTTTTTTTTTTTTTAAACTTATCCCAAATCATTAAACAGTAGTGTAGATGTGTATGACTTAATCATACTCAATATGTGTTCACATTGCATCATATAGGTGTTGTCCACTTTTTAGTGTGTGTCTTTAGTAAAGTCTTATTAGACCAGTTGTACATTAGTTCACAGTTTGCTGACTTTGCACACCTTAGATTTCAAAAGTACCTTTTTTGTTGTATTTTGGTTTGTTTTGATGTCTAAAATTATTTACAGAATGCTAATGTTGCTCATATTGGTTGTCGAGGGGAAGAAAAAAAAAATATATATATATATATATTGTTTTTTTAAATTTTGTTATTGCTATCAGTACCAGACATGATTTCTATATTATACATCCCTAAAATATGTGTCTTGTCTTTTATTAGAGCCAGCAGAAATGAACGGGTCTGAGATAGGAAAGATGCCAGGCAGCGGAGTTACAGGGAGTGAGGGAAAAGACCCAGTAGCCAATGGGCATTCAGAGAATGAGTCCAACCCCTTTGCAGAGTACATGTGGATGGAGAACGAGGAGGAATACAATCGGCAGGTCTGTACTCACTTACAGCCCTTTCAAGCCCACACACCATAAAAACACAAACTCAGCAGTTGATCAGGATGGATTTTATACTTTCGGCTGAGATGTGTGTTAGTGTTCTGCACTGTTAAGTTCATAGTTTTGTTTAATGACCATTTTTGGATATCATTCTGTGGCTCTTCTTGAGATGCTAAATTGTAGAACATAATGTTTTTTTGTTTATATCCTAGGTGGAGGAGGAATTGCTTGAGCAGGAGTTTTTGGAGCGCTGTTTCCAAGAGATGTTGGATGAGGAGGATCAGGATTGGTTCATTCCAGAGAGGGACCTCCCCTCAGTCGGACAGATTCAGCAACAGCTCAATGGACTTTCTGTCAGTGATGGCAATGCAGAGGAAATCTTGGTAAGCTTTAAGTTCTCATGGACATTCAGTATATAAACTAGGAAAACCAGCTTATCACCCAAAAATGAAAACTGTTATCATTTACTCACCCTCACATCTAGCTAAACCTGTAAGACCTTTTGTTGTGTGAAACAAGTAGATATTTTGACACTTTCAGCTGTCTTTTAAACAAAGAAAGTCAGAGTGCAACCAGTGTGCTACAGAAGTAAAGTTTATTCATTGTTCAACTGATTTTTAGCGATACCATACAAACCCTTAAAAACAGACCTACTGTAAGCTACAATGGATGTTATATACTTTTGTTGAAACCATCATCTGCATTATTTAAACATTTTAAACAGTGCTGTCAAACGATTAATCGCATACAAAATAAAAGTTTTTCTTTACAAAATATGAGCGTGTACTGTGTATATTTATTATGTATAAATAAATACAAACACATGCATGTATATATTTAAGAAAAATATTTTGGTTATATATTAAATATATACAATATAAGTATATAAATATTTTCAAAATATATACTGTATGTGTGTGTATTTATATATACATAAACAGTACTCACACATTGTGTAAACAAAAACTTATTTTAGATGCGATTTAATCGTGATTTAATTGTTTGACAGCACTAATTTTAAAGCAATCATATTTAACAGCAGAAATTCCTGATTTAAAAACCACATTACCCATGATTCTGAAAAAGGATTCTCCACCAGTCAGAGAACCACAAGTAGATCTTGACAAAGGAGCTGTGTAGCCCCACCCACTTCCATGAAGCACTGCGAAAACATGGGGAAAGTCATTCTACCTACACCCCTACTCTCTAAAATATAACTTTTTTTTTTTTTTTTTTTTTTTTTGCTTGAAATAAAAGTTTGTAGTGTTGTTTCACCTCGTATCTGGATTGTTTAATTCATGGCTTATAAACAAAAGTCCTTCTTTATAATCCTTATGGGAAAAATACTACCAGAACCAAGGCCACTGAAATAGTGGTTGGGCACTGTTGCACTCTATTGGAGTCCAAAACAACACTGGAGCCTATTGACTTTCATTGTATGGACAAAAAAAAAAAAAAAAATCTTCAATAAAATATTTTTAACTTATTGCTCATTATGTCAGATATGTTTTAATTGACTTTTACTTCTATTTTTTTTTTCCCCAGCGAAAGAGCATCTTAAACCCTGAAGCCAAGGAGTTTGTGCCAGGGGTGAAATACTAGGGATCATCATTGTCCTCCTCTCTCATACACACTTCTGATCATATATGCAGAGACTGTTGTGCCCATGTTTAGGATGGTCACACAAATGCGCTCTTTTACACATTTTTGAAGGGGCAGGAATACAGGAATACTGATTTTGTTTTTTTGGAATGGGAGGGAGGTGATTTGTCTGTAAGCTTTATATTTCTGTTATGTATAAACCAAGGGTATTAAATTGAAACATGACCTCTAGGAGGTGCTGTGACTAAATAGTATCATACTCATTACCAGGCTGTTTTATTTTCCTCTACCCTTGTTGAAAGGGCTGTTCTTGTCAGCTTTCACTGTTTGACAGTTTGTGCCTGATCAGGTCTTTGCTTCTCTTGTTGTTGTTGTTGTTGTTGTTGTTTGTTGTGGTGGTGTGTTCTTTTTTTTTTTTTTTTGGTTCTTTTTTGTTCTTTTTGATGCATCTGTTCCTGAGTTTCAAGGGGTGTGGCCATAAGACTAGGGGTGTGGCTGGTGGTGGGCGGAGCCCCTTGGTTTGGATTGAATGCTGAGGAAAGGGTGTTGGGGAATTCACATGAATTCAACTTTTGATTTTGAAATGAATTCGTTACATGCAGGACTGAATTTCATTTAAAAATATATGGAAGAATGGCAAAATAAAGAAGAAAAGTTTGTATTTAAATGGACCATTTGTTGTGTTTGGCTGTATCTTAAATCTATTAAATCCTCACATTTAACAGCAATACAGTTAAAAATGAACCATTTAACATATGCATATGAATGAATCGATTAACATACTATGCATGTTTTATGTGGATGAGAACTACGCTTAGCCTCTTCAGTAATCAGTCAGTAATGTAACCTCATCCATTATTAATTTGCAGGAGAGAAACTTGAAAATATCTGGTTTCTCATAAGCAAAACTGTCTTGATTTCCTTTTAACTGCTATAGGGAATGGGAAAGGCCATAATTACTTTTTAATGCTCATGAAAGTGATTCAGTTGTTTTAATGTAGTTTGTTTAATTAGACCTACAACCCAGCATTGCATCTATTTACTTTATTTCTTAGATTTTAGTCTTGGCTTTCAGATTGTATTATGCTGTGAATTTATTAGACAGTGACTGACAGACACAAATGGTATTGAGAAATAATTGCTTGCTGGTAGCAGCACTAAACATTCAGCAATTACAACATTGGAATTTTTTTTTTTTTTTTTTTAGTAACACTTCACAATGTTTTATTTGTTAATGCACTGTCAACTAACAGGAACATATTAACTAATATAAACAAAGAAAAAAATAAATTGTTCATTGTTAGTTTGTTAGTTAATGCATTAACTAATGTTAACAAATGAGTCCTTACTGTAAAGCAGTGATTCCCAATTCTGGTCCCAAAGCTGCACATTTTAGATGTCTTTCTAATCAAACACACCTGATTCAACTCATCAGCTCATGTGATCATTAGCCTGAGGTCAAAGATGCACCAAATTGTGTACAGCATATTCCCTGCCAACCATCTAATATATGGCCAATACCTCAACTGGTTTAAACTGTTTAACGTGCTGGTAGATACATACATAGTATTTGAAAGTTGAAATGTTGTGGTATGAAAAAACAGGTGTTTGTATCCTGTGAGAAGCACACAGATTAGAAAAAATTCTCATATTGCTCATTTTTCCACAGTTCCTCCTGACATGTCAAGGGACATTTTGAAATTTGCATCACATATTAGCTAACAGGGGTGTGACATTTCAAAGGGTTCAACAAACAGATTTAAATAAACTCACATGAAGGTCCTTGTACATTTTGTTCTGATTGTCTGAACTAAAACTAATACATTTATATTCAGATTTGTAATATAACTAAATAAATGAATAACACAATTAGATGGAACAACCAACCTAAAATACTTCTCTAAATAAGTCTCATGACAATTAGCACAATCTTGCTGTCAGTACTCCTGTAATGCGGACAAATAGAGGTGGGTCTTTTACAACTGTTCACAACCAGGATGTGGTTATAAGGAAGAGAAGAAAGGGGGATGTTTGGTGTTAGCAGCTGTCACTAATGCTGACAGTCATTTGCCTCCACCAATGATCTAAAGTTCAGAGGGTCAGAGCATTACATTTACATCACATCTTTTTGGCTCCAAGGAAACTCTGAATTTGTAAATCTTAATCAGGTACCCCAGCTGTGTGTAGATACAGTTAGTGGTGGTAACACTCCTAAACCGAGACTAAACTATTTTAAGCTAGTATTTGAGCAATCAGGAGAGATGCAAGGTCTGTAAATAATCTTTCTTCATCCAAAAGGCTAACAGAACACAAAGAAACTGAAATGTCATTGCTACACCAAAATTATAAACAATTTTATTTTCAAAAGTATCCATATCAAAACTCCATTTTTAATGATATTTTTTATTGTTATTGTTATTCTATTAAAAAAAAAGTATTCAATGACATTAAAAAGTTACCAAAATTTACAAATAGCTTTTTTCAAACCTACTTAATTTTTATTTTTATTTTTTAATATATGGGTGTTTGAGAAACAGCCCCAACAAGAGGAAAATCTGGAAACACATTTCTCTATCAGTTTAAAAACAGGAAGTTCCCAACTCAGCTCTTTAGGTCTGTTTCTTCCGGATCATTGATTGAAGGTATGGCTGAAAAACACGTTGACATTGGCTGAGTAGTCCAGAGGGAGGCTGAATCCTGCGTTCTGTGCCCCCATTTTGGCGCCACCCAGAGCGGAGGACTGACGAAGAGTAAGCAGACTGTACTTATGGAAGTGACTGTAACCATGAGCCTGAGCCTCTGAGAGGACCTGAGTGAAACCTGCAGCACAAAATACCACATCCACATCACAATGTTTAGTTAATGTGAATTAGGGCTGGGCGATTAATCAAATATTTGCAATTGAGATTTTGGCTTCCAACGATTATGAATACAAAAAATATGTAATAAATATGATTGTGCCTCATTCTGTTTCACAATGATGCTCTCATTTTGCCTTTTGTTATAAATCCAGTGCACCCCTTTCTCAGCTTCCACTCTTCCCTGATTTAGTAGTTTTTCAGTGTTTCTGAAGTGCTCTGCAACAACATATTTGATCCTATTTATCTTGAGGTATTTGATTTACCATTTATGAATTGTTTTTATATTATGTATGTTTTATATCATTTATATGATTACATTTATCACTTCGTTTTTCAGCTGAATTATATTTAAAGTTCTGTCAATTAGCAATTGTGTTACATAATCGTGATCTGAATATTGACATAAATAACCGAGATTATGATTTTTGCCAAACTAAAAGCCCTAATGTTAATGTGGTCTTAACACATCTGTCTTTTTGGGTCCAGAAACACGCAAAAAAAAAAAAAAAAAATTATATATATATATATATATTTTTTTTAAAGGTAATATCGGATACTGATATGCTCCCCCAT
>JAFVLL020029772.1:0-11224 GCA_021397915.2 Tor tambroides
ACAACACCTCCCTTGTCAACCATTGCTCGAACAGTCTCTAGAAAGAAACAGTTAGCTGTTTCTGCAGAGTGATTGGCCCTAAAGCCAAACTGCATTTGATTCTTACCCTCTCTGAGTCTTCATGTGTAGGTGAGTTCTTCAGGATGGGCACCTGCCATTGTGTGGAGATCAGTGGTTTTCTCATGATATAGAGGCTTTTGTCCGGCATATACCTGGAAACAGGTGTCATGGTGACCGTCTTTTTGCTGCCACTCCTCTCTTTGTCTAAGTCCTTGGCCTCCTGGACATTTTCAGGCCTTGTCCTCTCAACTGCTCTGTGACTGAGGGGTCTAGTTTGACCGCTGTGAATGAACTCCGGGATCCTGGTCTTCCACCTCCCATAGTTCGTGTTCTCCATTTGTGAGGAGGTGTCTGATAAGGCCTTGTCAACTCCGAGAGCCATAGCAACACATCCAGATTCTGTGGTTCCTCATTTGGCCAGAGTGACAGCTAAAAGGTCATAACCACACTGTGTATTAAACACTGCTTGAATCACCATACAAGAAGCTCTGTGATAAGTGTGGTCTAACATGATGCAGAGCTTGTTTACTCGAATAGAGTTACTTCTGATCTGGATAAGCAATCTCATTAAGGCTACATGTTCAGGCTTGCCTAAAATTCATGAATGCTCTTTGTCCATCCCTAACTACAAAAGTACTACTACTAACAGATTTAATCTGAAAAATCTTAAATTAAAAGTAAAAAATTAATTAATTAATTAAAAACAAAATGATAAATTAATTAAATTTTATAATGAAAAATAATTTAGTAATTAAATATAACAATACTGTACAGTGGCAAAATATAATATCTAGACTTGTATGATTATGTGTCAGATGAACGCTGATAAATGCAACAGTATGCAGACAAAGCAGTTTCTTGTATTTCTCTGTGGAATACTACACTGTATCTGTTTTTTGATTGGCTGATATGCCTGGTTTCCATGGCAACCGACAGAAAATGGCATGTCATGAGAGGTGATCACGTGGGGACATTTAAATCATAGCCTGCCTGCAAACAAAAGACAATCATGTGTCTTCACCACTGAACCCTCGCAGAGTTCCTTTTACATTCACATTACAGTAAATTAGAGTTCCTTTTAATTTTAATATGACACTTGCTTGCAGGGCTATATGTATGAATTTGGTTACTTTGTATTGTAGAGCAAGGAAGCAAAACAAATTCTATCAATATGTTATTTGTGGACATAAAAGCCAGCCAAGTTGTTCTGAGACTAATCCTTGGGCTACAATGGCACTAGATCAAGTCAAACAGTGCAAGTCACTGATCTATAATAGAGAACATTATATATAGATCAGTGGTGCAAATCCTATAGAAGATCATATAGGCTTGATTGACAATTACCATGCCAACCTGGTCATCAAACAAATACCTAAAGAAGGCACAGTGTCTGCATTATACATTTCCGCTGAGAAACACTGGGAAAATCAATTCAAACGTAAAACACACAACGTACAATTCACAATAAAAATACAATCTGCTTGTTTTGTAAGCCACAACAGTGATTCTGTAATTACACACTATGCAAATGCAACCTACACAAAGGTAGGCTACTAGAGTAAACAGTGTGTCTTCCACATAAGCGGTTCATTTAACAGTTCTAGGATTTAATAATGCAAGGAAAGCTTAAATTCAACACAAAGCTATGCAAAAAATAAGAACAAGAAGGAAGAACGTGCACATTGAGAATACGTGGCCTGGGAAAGCTATTTAGTGAATAACTTTCTTATACGGAAAATGTTTTGCTTAGAATAAAGTAAGTAAAATTATTCTTAAGTTACAGATGCATCAGTAATGAAATGACAGATGAAATGCATTTCACAACAAGCGGCAGCACACAAAGTGATGCTAAACTATTGTGTATTAACCAGGAATATTAATCTGTCATACAGCAGCTTCACACCTCTGTCGACATCACTTTCACTTGGCTTTCATAGCTGAACGCCTTTCATAATTGATCTTAAACTGTATTTACGTACCGGTTTGGGCTAAGGAAAATCCCTCGGCAGCTCCACGAACTACGTTTATAATTTAGAGATATAATGCTATAAATAAAACCCTGCTGTTGTGGAATCCAAGCGGTGGAGGAAACGGTTCATAACACAGAGGCGGGTCACTCAGCGCAAGACTGTCGCTTCCAGCCAATAGCGACATGAAACTGCGCGAGCCAAAGTTCAGTCACACTGACTCAAGTTTCATATTAATACGCATGCGCATGATAATGTGGCTTAAATTACCAGTTATTTGGGGGAAACATTAGCGGAGACCTTTATTAATTTTTTTCATGGTCATATTCAGTCATGTAACCGCTGCTGAAATAGCGCCTTGTCACGCCTTGCCTGTTACATTTCTCAGCGCTGGTCATGATCGACCAATTACAGTCGTTTGTGATTATAGAATGAGGATTTAAAAAGAACTTTATAGAAATCGTTGTGATTTCAGTTTACGCATTCACTATAAATCCTTGAATTTATATTAAAGATTGCATATGTTGATTAAAGATTTAAATCATTACACAAACGTGTACAAAACATCTCCAGTGAGAAAAAAAGCGACTTGTTTGCCCCCTAAGCGCCCCCTGGAGGACAATCTCTTTGTATCCACACAGGAAACAGTTACATTATTAGTTACCAAAAAATAATTATCCCTGTCAAACGGAGTGTGTATTCGATGTAAATCTAAGATTAGATTCTCATAACAATGCAATTGCATAAAAATCGTCAAACTGCATGTAAATCAGAGACTTTTGATTTAATAGTAAGCAGAGACACAGCCACGTCGGTAACAAGATAACATACAGTTAAAAGAGAGTGAAAAAATACAAGGAGAAAATGCATATAAAACACTAATCAAGTACTAATTAACAGCTTTTAGAGTTCATATAAACACTTTAACATTGAATCTTTTCAAAGCAACAGATTACGAAAAATAATTTTCAATGCTGTACAAAAGGCTAAACAATTAGAATAAATTAAACTCATTCATACTTATCAAATTGTCGTTTTAAAATCGTTTACTTATTAACTAATGGCCAAACTTAAAAGTTGGGCATAGAATATACAAAACAAATCAAGACAAAGTCAATGTTTATAATTCCATCGACCACTAGGTGTCACTGGATACCATGGGTGATGTTCTTGGGTCAACAGCATGTATTTTTTATGTAAAGAATGGAGGTCTAGCAGGAAATGTTTGACCTCCAGTGTGTCTCTCATCATCAGGTTGAATATCACCTGTGACCCTGAGTTTTGTCTCAATCTCTGAGCTTGATGTTCACTTGAAATTTAAAGTTCACCAGATTTGAAAGTACTAAAAAAACATAAAGCACAAGCTCAGAATCCCCCAAGAATTCCCAGGAGTACACATGCACAGTTTTGATATAGTCCCCAATAAATCACCGGACAATACCACAATGCAACAGGATTTGCCATTAGGGACACAAATATTTACAGCAAATACTTTCCGGTCTATCTTCAAAATAGTTAATGTTTCACACAGTCAGTTAAAATATAGCAAACAAACAGAGCAAGAGGTCAGTCTGTGAATGATTTTCATTACTATCCATCTCTTTATCAGATATCTGCTCAGTGGAAATGTTCCCTTTTAGACTTTGCACATAATCTGGGTCATGTTCCCAAACACAAAAATGACAATAAGAAATAATTTTGGCACAACTGGATAAGATTATCATAACAGAACCTGACCTGTCAAGTACTAAATGTCAAAGAACAAACTGACCATTAGTGTTCCACTCACAGATCTGAACAAACTTTATGCTTGAGGTAAACTTCACACTGGTGGCAACATCATGTCTATAGTGGTTTTTAAAGGAGTAAGATAGAGAAAGAGTGAAGAAGAAAGAGAAGAGACCACAGTCAGCACTTTACAGCACAGACTCCACCCCGTCCTTGTCAAGTGTTTCATGTGAGGAACTGTCTCCTTGGTTCTGGTGTGTGACGAGAGGGGAGGTCTCCTCTTCTGCTTTGACATTAGCCACCACCTCCACTTTCACCTCCTGCAGTTCCTGCTCCTCTTGATACTGTTCCTGTTCTCTTCGTTTCTTCATCTCTTGCTCATTGATGTGGTGAAGAATGCCAGCACCGAGTGCATCCCCCTCCACGTTCACAACAGTAGTGGTTCGGTCTCTGATCACACATCAGACACAGTTTGTTAACCCAACAGATTACTTAAGAGTTAAAAACTGTATGTATATATATTATTCTGATAAGAAGATTTAGAAGGCTCTTACGATGCTTAAAAAAAAATAGGCTGCAAAGATGTCAGAATGATGGGGGGGGGGTGTTATTATATATACATAAAAATATATATTTTATACTTTATACTATTACATATAAATATACAACTGTTCAAAAGTTTGGGGTCAGTAAGACTTTTTTAGGTTTGTTATTTAAGTCTCTTATACTTACCAAGGCTGCATTTATTTAATCAAAAGTAAAAACAGTAATGTTTTGAAATATTATTACAGTTTTCAATAGCTTTTTTGTTTGGTTTTCTATTTTAATATATTTTAAAATAGAATTTATTCCTGTGATGAAAAAGATGAATATTCAGCAGTCATTACTCCAGTCTTAAGTGTCACATGATCCTTCAGAAATCATTCTAATATTCTGATTTGCTGCTCAAGAAACATTTCTTACATTTTATTCCTGTCCAGTAAATTTGACACTGATATGGCAACTCAAAAACACAACACTGAGCTAATATTGATAAATGAGATTATATGAGATATATGCAGTTAATCAGTATATCATATATTAATTTACTGATACTGAATATAAATGGTAGAAGCTGTCTTACACAATCCAGTCCACAGCCAACATGAGTGACAGGTCATGGGTGGGCAGACCAATGGCCTCCAGAATGATAGCGATGGTGATGATCCCTCCAGCTGGAATACCTGCTGCTCCCACACTGGAGGCAGTGGCTGTCACCCTTTGAATAAACAAATAAGCAGTCATTTAGCAGATGCTTTTTCCTAAGTGCTTAACGGTTCACTTGTTACAGAAACAAATACCCTGGAGTTAAGTGCCATGTTTCTAACAGCCAGAATGGTGATAGCTCATTTATCATCATCCAAACCTCCATCAGAGCCTCAGCTCTAAAGCGCTTGCTACACACTCAACAACGTAACCTTGCACACTGGGACAGGCTCCAGAGAGTGAGTGTGTGTTGCTTGTAAATTTAGATCAAGCTTAGCATCTCTGCCTTGTTCAGATATAGAGCATGTTGCATGTAACCAGTATAGATACAGGAATGTTCAGGGTATCTACCAATACTCCTGCTGATTGAAGAAAGGCCTCATAGCGATGTACACTCACAGGATTGTGAAGATCTGGCCTGCGTTGAGTTCAACATTGTTGAGCTGAGCAATAAACACAGCTGCAACGCACTGGAAAATGGCTGCTCCATCCATGTTGACAGTGGCTCCAATCGGTAAAATAAACCGACTGATTCGTTTGTCGACACCGTTGTTCTCCTCTACACACTTCATCATGGTGGGCAGTGTCGCTGAGCTGCATGGGCACAGAAAACAGACAGGGTTTGAGTATGTGATGGCAAATTAGATGTAATAATGGTCATAGCCATTCTACCAGTGGAAGTAAAACATAATAACTCAATTTTACTGACATCAGGCCCAATTAGAGATATTTTTGTTTTATTTATATACTATAATAATACCAATCAGTTTTTTGATGTAGATTTTAATTTCTTTATATAGTGATTTTGCTATGTGCTTTTGCCATTCTTTTTTATTTTTTATTTTTAGATTTCTATTAAGTTTTAATATATATTTTTATTACGGTTTTACCAATTTTGGTACTTCATCTTAAACTTATTTCAGTTATTTGCCAAGACAACATTTCTAATTTTTCATTTAAGGTTTTAAATTTCAGTTTTTCATCTAATATTTATGTTTTACTTTATTTCAGCTTTATTTTAATTAATGAAAACATTTTGTGATAGTTTTAGTTTTATTAAACAATAACAGCACTGCTTTCAACTAGTCCAAAAGTTTTGAGACTGCAAATAAACCATCAAATCATGGAAAAGACGTTCAAGAATCTTACTTTGTCGACCTGATTAAGGGCCCTTTGCCAACAAATCAAGGTTTTTGCATTTCAGCAACACTACTAAAGATTTAACAAGACGAGTGATTCCAGGCAAAAAGAAAACACTGCTTTTTAGTCACATTCTGAAAGCCAAATTAACCTGCTTATAGGACTAAAGAAATATATGAAATATAACAAAGTACCTGGAGCAGGTAGCAAAGGCAGTGGTGAAAGGTGTGATGAGGCCAGACAGGAAACTGAAGGGGTTTGCACGAGTGAACCCAAAGTAGATAAGAGGTAAGACGATGCCACCATGGATGATGTGGCCCAGAATAGAGGCAAAAATGTACTTCCCCAGACTAGTGACCAGCAGAACCACATCTTCCATCTCCACAATCTTACTGCCAACCAAGAACATGATGCCAAAAGGCACATACCTGAAGGACAAAACGACAGAATGTATCATACATGATGGTACATGGTTTGGTTTTATGATGTATAAAAGTTTTACATTTTTTCAGAGTTAAATATTATAGATAGATAGATAGATAGATAGATAGATACAGTAGATAGATAGATTTTATCAAAGGTCTTTACTTACCACATGATCCAAGACACCAGTACCATGGTGGCTTCATTGAATGCATTGAAAAAGCGAATGAGCTCTTCTCCTTCTGCACCAAGCTTTCTCAAAGCAACTCCAAAAACCATAGCAAAGAGAACAAGGCCCAGAATATTCATTCCATCTGCATCTGTTCCATAGGGAACCTGAAAACCACCAGAACATGTTTATCTTTGGCTTACATGAGAAGACAATCAAATATTAAGATATTGCCATTCAGCATTTTTTTAATGCTTTCGTGGCAGCACACAGTTGGTCAAAGGTGAACAATGAAACAGAAAACTAAATTAGAAGCTGACATTGTTTTAAGCACCAAAATGTGACATTAATGTACTCTGATAAATGCTGATTTTGCTAATTAACCTATATTAACTATTGTTCCCACTCATATTCCCTGTCACTGAATTGGATATGATTGTGCATGGACAAGTGACTTTCAAAAGACGAAATGTGATGAGGCTTGGCTCTCAGTCTGACTTTCCCTCAGCGGTGGTGGCAGTGGGGTGATGAAGATCTGACAGGACTGAGCTACCGTTCAACTGAATCCTGCTCTTGTTCTGGGCTTTATCGCACATCCAGGCATGGCTCATCACTTGGCACACAGTACTGGTTGTTCTGTAAGCCCTACTTATGCAATTATGGACCTCAAGCGTTCTGAGGGATTGCCCACATATTTGCCCATACACCAGCAGATATGAGACATTTTAGCTGAGCCAGGATGTAATGAAGACCCAATCATTTATACAAAGACTAATCACATACAGTACATAGTGTAGTTCGGATGCAATATGTTAACTTTTTAATTTTTGCATAATTACGACTGAATTTGAAAGGAAACATTGATGGAATAGATTTAAACATATTAAATTTCAAGTAGTAGGACATAAACTATACAATTCTGTGGAGATCTGCATGCTTGTGGGACTGGATTTAACTGATTGTACTAATATAATGACAGAAAAACAAATCTTCATTTGAAATAAAAAAAAATAATTTAAAATCTGCACATCCTGAGTCATTCTACAAGCCCATTGCTGAGACTAGAATCCAGACACATGGGAGGCACATTGAAAAAGCCCTCTGGGAAAGGCTTGCCATCTCCAGCTGCTTGAGTGCTCAGTAGGACAGGAGCAGCAAAACCGGCTGCGTCAACTCTGGCCCTGTGCAAATAAACAGCAAGCTCATTCAAGGCTGCCAAAGAGCCAACACTACTGAGTGGTCGGACATAAAACCAGCCAAGAGGCCCCAATTGGACTTGAGTTTTATTTTTTTTAAAAGCACAAAATAACCGGGTTAAACTGACATTTCAACAAGTGGCATGATGTGTGTGTTGACAATTGTGTATTTGATGGTGCAATCTTAACAGGAAGGACCTAATGCTAAATAACACATAATTACATATATTTTATATTATTATAAAATAATAATAAAATATTATTAGAAAATGAAGAGATTGTATACCTTATGGTAGTTGAGGGTTCCATTTGTTCCATTTCCAACAAGAATTGTCTTGTAATCAGTGACATACTGTGACAAAAGTAAGAGACAGAGAAGGACAACATCATGAGCTTCATGCAGTGCATATCACAGAGCTATTCTGACCGATTTCAATCCATTCCAGTGTGCAGCTTCATGAACTGTGATGCATTTGATTATTTCTCTGCACTGAGCCTGTTTAGTGCCAAAATACTCACAAAAGCAGCATTTAAAGTTTAGCTGAAGAGGACTTTGAGACTGGTATACACAGAGACAATGACAGTGATCCCCCACAACCCTGCTATTCAGAAACCCTGTTCCTCAAAAACTCCTCAGTTCCTCAGTTTTTGCGAATCTCAAAAGTAGAAATGGAATAGGTGAGGTAAGAAATAGAAATAAATAGTAAAAAAAAAAATATCTTCTTTTTGGGCGTAGTAAAAAACTACAAGATGGATGGCATGTTTTCGTAGAAAAACCTTTTTACATATTAAAAATCGGTGCAGTCGAATGCAAACTTGTGTGAACTGGCTCAAAAGGTTCAGATGCAGTATAATGGGTCTTTAACTGAGATTGATTTACAGTGTTTGTATTATCTGATGTTGCAGTGATAGCAAAATTAAAATCCATAAACATATGTCAGTTAGAGATAATTAAGACAACCTGGAATATATCTACAAGAATTAGTTCAGACCAGTCCGTTTGTAACTGACCATTTAAATAATTCCCAGGCATTTCTGTGTTAATTCTGCTAATCTCTGTCTCTTCTCTTTTAAAGCCTTTCTGGCCTCCATCCAGTTAAATGTTGATGGAAATCCCACTGGATAAAGAAACATCCCATCTGCACCTAATGACCCTGTTTCTCTTTCTAAATCTACTTTGGCCTTTGCAAAAACATCTTTTTCTACAAATTGATAACTGGGTGCCCGTTCGGTTTGTGTCAGTGGGGTCGTCCACATGCTCCGGTGATGGTCTAGGCACAGAGATGTTATCTCCCACCCTGGTCACCGAACCTCCTGACCTCTCTTTGAGCAGAGCGTGATCACTGTTGAGCATTTGCCCATGTGGTACAACCCAGTGAACCAAGCCAGGTTGCCAGGCACCAAGGAATGGAATCAGCTTGCTATGGTAACTGCCTGGTTGCTTAGTGGTGAGAGAGGATGGGAGGTATTTATTGAGCAGGGACAAAAATGCTCCATTGCTCCATTTTGTGACTCTCTCAATTAGAGATGAAGGAGCTGTTAACATGGAGGAAATGGTCTACAAATATTCATCCTGAACATATCTGTTTGTGTGAGTGTGTATGCGTATGTCTGTGTGTGTGTTTTAGTGACAGCTGGAGGAAAAAATAACCTACTGAGCGGAAAGCTGCGGCCACCAGGTTGGATGGAAACAGGTTTCTGAAAAGGAAAAACAAGCAAGAAAGATAAACCAGTGATGCAGACATGTGTAAAAATGAGCTCTTATCATCACAGATGGACACCACTGATGTTTCTTTGCTAAATTCCCACCAGTTTGCAGCATGAGTGACCCGTAAAGGAAGTTTTGCATTGATCCATACAAATCAATATTTGTATCCGCAAATCCACATCCCAAATCATTCACTTGGGCTACAAAATGGATTATTTTAAACTAAACTGAGTTGAGTTCTTATTCGTCATATGACCTGCGTTAAAAAGAGGATTAATCTAGTAACCCTGTGAACTATGAGGCAAAAAGAAATGTATTTTCTCCAGATACATGCATGCCTATTATACAGTTGTTCTTCAAGTTTATTACATAATTGCACAGCAGATTTATATTCAAACAAGAAAAACTTTTTAACAGGTTTCAGGTTTCAAGATATTGGAACCTCTGTGCCACACAGATTGAACAACTAAAAACAGTTTTTTTTGTGTGGTGTAATTTCAGATTGGTAAAAAAAAGAAGGATAATGACTTTAAATTGAAAAAAGTTATTTTCTTTTATGAAAAATCTAATTGTCAATTTTATGTTGCTGATGGAAAAACTAGATGTTTTTTGCAAATTTGGTACTTGTTTGTTACTAGTCCATGGTGATCTACCAGCCCTAACCAGCTTGATCCAGGTCTACTAGGTCGATCACAACCCCATCAGATGGTAGTCTGTTTTGGACCAGCTCAAGATGATTACTTTCCAGCAAAAAAAAAAAAAAAAAAAAAAAAAAATCTGAAAACCATCAGAAAAGTAACACAAGAGGTAGCCATATATAGCCTTATTCCTGTCCTATAGCACAACAACAATTGGGCCGTTATGAAATATCCTGGCTTCTAACTGTTGTATGACAAGATGTATGACAGGATAACTAATAATATATGGTAATTAATTATTAAAATCCATCAGAACATAAAGTGTCACACTACCTTGACATGTTAAAACAGATTCTTAACAAAACTGATTAGTAAGTTTATAAGCTTATCACTCATATTTGCCCCAGTTTTGCAAAACTCGCACTGTGTGGAATAAAACTTTTTCTTGCCAGAAATATGAGCATTTTACAGCTCTCCTTTCCCTGTCTCTAGCAACAATTAAATGCAAATCAGCATGTGATTTAAATGCTTAAAAAAGAAAAGAGGATGTAAAGTATGAACTTGTCACATGATCTGCACGCCTTCTGCATTAGTGAGTGTTGAACATACACTGCTAATCATGCCGGGAACTTGCAGACGCGGATTAAGCGCTGCCATATATTGGACTGCTGTATTTCTCACATTGAATGATAGGCTATTGTTATTATTGTTATGATTTCCATTACCAAACAATACCTTGCAAGGTCTAAAAACGAATCCGCCGTCTCTTTGTTGGAGCTCACGCCTTCCAGCCCCAAGTTGTTGGTGTTCAGCGCTCCTGCTCCCACGCCGGGTTTGATGATGAAGGCGAGAGCTACCCCGATGGATGAAGCGATCAGAGTGGTCACCAGAAAGTAAGACACGGCGATCCCTCCGAGCTTCCCCAGCGAGCGCGTGTCCAGACTCGCAGC
>JAFVLL020029773.1:0-59309 GCA_021397915.2 Tor tambroides
GGGGGGAAGCCAAGCACTTCCTGCCTCCAGAGCTGGCAGAGAGACAAGCTCTCACGGGAACAGTGTGCAAGAGCAGGAAGTGTGTGTGTACGTGTACGTGTGTGTGTGTGTGTGTGTGTGTGTGTGTGTGTGTGTGTGTATGTGTTGCCAGCACAGTTGGTCCAGCTCCCCATGAGACCTGGATGGGGAAAACTGGCTTTATGACAAGAGCAGATGTAAAGACACACTAGACAACAAACCCATATAGGTTAGTGCATGTACACACACCAGGTCACCGGATGACCTTCAGATGGGTTTAAAATGTACTTAGAAGAGGTGAGCAATGACACTGAGGTGCAAATGATAATTACAAATTAATGTCTGCATTACAGTCAACACAAAACGCAGTCTGAAATCTGACATATCAAAGAGGATATTCAACATTCAAGGAGACTTATAATTAAGAAAGCTACTCACATTCACACCCTGAAATTAAGCGATTTGAAATCTGCCATCTTTGCTCACGGGCACTCAGTTCCACATCTAAGTTGTTATGAGACTAATCAACTGAGGTGCAATTGTCAAGTGACTAATCACTTTGGAACCACCAGAAGATTACATCATGACAACACTTTAATGGTTGATGGCACCATAACGAATGAATACATTTCCAAACCCTTCACTAGTGACTATCCCTAGCTGTGATGTCAAAAGAGGCAGATAATTTTTTTTTTTTAAAAATCCAAAGAAGTCAAGCTATTAAATATATTAATGTTTATTTAATATTTAAATGCTAACAACAATAGACAGACAGACAGACAGACAGATAGATAGATAGATAGACAGATAGATAGATTTCTTATTATCAATTCTGAAAAAAGCTGAAGCATCCAGTTCAGTAGTTAAAAATGAATTTGTTTTTTCAAGAATCTTTAATGAATAGAAAGTTCAGCATTTATGTGAAATAGAAATAATTACTATTTAAAAAACTGAAGTAATAAAGACATTATAAATGTCTTTACTGTCACTTTTGATCAATTTAATGTTTCCTTTTTGAATAAAAGTATTAATTACTTTTTTTAAAATCTTTCTCCTAACTTTTAAAAGGTAGTGTATCATGGTTTACACTAAAAAATTAAGCAGCACACCTGTTGGTCAACATTGGTAATAAGAAGAAAGGTTTTAATCAAAAATATAGTAAAAATGGTATTGTGAAATAAAAACATTTTCAACAATCCTTTTTCCCCCCAAAAAATTAAATACAGCCATCGGCAAAACTTACTATTAACAAAGTGCTTGCTAGTTTGCTTGCTTGAAAAATAAGGCTACTGGGTCCAAATGATGTAGTTATGATATCTGCCAGCAGGGGCTAACTTTGAAACAGGATGAGAATGCCACAGCCTGGCCCTTCATTTTATCCATCTGGGATGGATTGGATTGTGGCCATGAAATGAGAGTGTTGAAATGTAAGGGCATATCGTTCAAATCAAAGCATGTTATTGCCTTTTCATTGAAAGACAAGGTTTTTTTTCTTTTTAGAATAACATGCACTAAAGAGCTATAACATACTATGTGACCGGCGATGCGCTTTAAAAGAAAAAAGTAACAGGGTAAATTTTGATTTCATGTTGACTTTAAACCATATCAGCGTTTTGTTTACCTTTAAAACAAACCCTTGGGCCCTCATTCGTCATTTGATCGTGATTCCTGTGAAACTGCCGAGTGTCTATCGCTGTGGGCTTGCAATTTTTTACCCTTTCTAATCTCATTTCCACATGGCTGAGATTCTTTCACAATACAGTTCGCTGAATGTCACAAGGCAGAACCTCGCAGGGACGAGACGATTCAGTCTCCCAAATCGAATAAAATCGTGACCTATTTCTCTTATCCAGCTCACATCTTTCAAACAAATTCCCCCGGTGGCAATTGGCATCCATGACCCAGATATCTAGAGACTGAGCTGGGAGGGAAAAAAACACGTGAAGACATAAAAAAGCATTAAGAACCATCTACAAGGGCATCGCAAAGCCCCGTAGGTAATGTCACTACAAATGCAGAACGGGTATCACAGGAAGTTCTCCTTCGAGCTGCCCATGCATGAAGCTTTCTGTACGTGATCCATGTTACTCAGCTGTAATATGGCACATTAAAGCACAAATGTTCCCTTGTTATAACTAAGCATGCAAAACACATCAAAGTAGTGAAGCAATCCAGGAGAAATGCTTTGCCATCTGCCTCCATTAACTCAGCCTAAGGCACAGTCCATCTATCACATACTGAGTGCTCGGTATTCACTCTGATTATGTTCTACCATGGTGCACTGGTGCAAGCTTCTCCTACGGGATGGTGGTGCTTGCTAATGCTTAGATTTCAAAAATCTTATGCATTGAACTTTGGCGCATTAAACTGATGACAAAGTGTCAGAAAATACTTTTACGCTGTTGCAAAATATTTGCATTTCTAACAAATGCTGTCTTTTCAACATTCTATTCATCAAAGAATCCCGAAAAAAAACGCATTACGTTTGCCACAAAAATATTAAGCAGCACAAGTGTTTTCCAAAATTAATATTAGACATTTTTCTTGAGCTGCAAATCAGCATATTAGAATAATTTCTGAAGGGTTGTGTGAAACTGGAGTGATGATGCTGAAAATTCAGTTTTACATCACAGGAATAAATTAAATTTAAAAATGTATTAAAATGGAAAACAGTTTTTTAATTAATAATAATATTTCACAATATTACTGTTTTTTTATTTTCTTTTTTTATTTTTATTTTTAATTTTTTTTAAATGCAGCCTTGGTGAGAATTCAAAACACTAAAAAAAAAATCTTACCAACCACAAACTTTTGAATGATAGTATAAAATAAAAGAGGAATCTGTGCCATACAATGTATAGTGAGCAAAATATCATAGAGGCTTGGGGTTAAGCTTTCTCCACAGAACATATAAAAATCTAGCTCATATTAATTTTTCACACCAACTGTGCTCCAATCCTGCACTGAAAGATCTCCATATCCTCTTTCTTGTGTCTCTAGTGTCTATCTGTCCTACAAAGCTCAAGAACAACCAATAAAAAACAAATGCATTATCCCTGGGAAGTTCAGTGGATGAATGAGGGAGATTGTATCTCAAGGAACGATATCCAAACACCTACAAGCAACATATAAGAGGAGGAAATAATATTTGGAGATTTCAATCCCACAGTCATGCCGCTCAACACGGGAGCTAAAGAAAGCTATATTGTTCTCTCTCTCTCTCTCTCTCTCCCACTCAACAATTCTCACATTAATGAACTGTGACAGCAGGAAAGTAAATCAGGGCCTATCGATATGAATTAAGATAACACTGTGAGATAGCGGCAGAGAGGGCAGGAGATTAGTCCCATTCTCTATTATGTTCTTAATGAAGTGTTACCAGATGTCATTCAACAGTGAATTCTCAGAACGTCCTCCTCATTTTTATGAAAGCTATGATTTTAATTTGCCACAGTTTTCATACGGCTAAAACTAATTAAAACTGTGTCACTTTAAATATTAACCAAAGAAATTCTGAGATGCATGTAGCCCTGAGCAGGAATAAGTCATGATTGTTTGACATGCTGAAAAGGTGCTACACTGCCCTCTGTTGGTAGATGGAAACACTAGATGTTGAACAGTCAGATGTCAATTTTATTATGTTATAAATTACAAATGGATAAAACAGTGTCGGTGGTAATGCATATGGATGTTTTCAATTCTCATCTGTAATGCAGTAATGAGAACTGTTCTGTCTGGACACATTTTTCTATTAAAATCAGCATAAATTAAAAGCAACGGTACCATTTAAAATACATATTTTGTTTCACATTATGAACGTGAGATTTTTTGGCATGAAAGTAATGAGAAGTGCAGGAGGAAATGTGCTCATTTAAATGAGCTTTTGATTTTGGGGAGAAATCTGACCTGTTTGATAGATTTAATGAGATTCACCCCAACAGATTCAAATCAGGCCTGACGAACCGTATAAATGTGCGGTTTATATCAGTCATTTTGTATCATCAGTATGTCCAGAGGGCTTTTAAACTACCCACAAAGAACACTTAGTCATACTCACAATTTCTTAAGGGCTTTGATCACATGATTCATGAGTGATTCCTGAGCCAGTTTTCCATGTGGCTGATGTCTGCTGACCTCTTGGACGGACTCATATACTCTCAGCTTCACTGGAGGTTGGCTGCCAAGAAGAATAGAGAAGATCAGATGATTCTCGTAAAGTTTATAGCCATCATTTGACAATTCCAAAGTTTGTGTTGCTGAATAAGAATGTAATAAATGAGGATATTCATGATGAAATGTAGTTTATCACTTTGGGACTGCAAGAAATAAAAAAAAAAAGAGATGTTGCATTATACTGTAAATGATTGCATGACCAGAAGAAAATATCTTAAAGGAATAGTTCACTCAAAAATGAACATTTGCTGAAATTTAGTTGTCCTCCGGCCATCCACTACATAGATGAGTTTGTTTCTTCATCAAAACGGATTTGGGGAAATTTAGCATTAGATCACTTGCTCACCAATGGATCCTCTGCAGTGAATGGGTGCCATCGGAATCCAAACAGCTGATAAACACATCACAATAATCGGCAAGTAATATACACGACTCCAGTACATCAATTAACATGTCTTGTGAAATTTATCATTTATCATTAAGATGTTTTTAGGGTCAAATCAAAACACCAGTCCATAATTCATAATAACACTTTGTCATGTGGAAAAAGTCGATCCCCTGTTGTCCTCTCACATCTAAATCCATTAACATATTTGTTAAGAACTGATTTGAATTGTTTTTGTTTGTATATATTTCTCAGGACTCATATTTTAGCCGGAAGCAACAGTTTGAAGTTAAAAACAACTTGATGGATTTGTTTCTTACAAACACAGGTTTTTATTTCACAAGTTGATCACTTGTGGATTATTGTGCTGTTTTTATCAGCTGTTTGAATTCTCATTCTGACGGCACCCATTCACTGCAGAGGATCCATTGGTGAGCAAGTGATGTAATGCTAAATTTCTTTAAATCTGTTCCAATGAAGAAAAACTCGTTTACATCTTGGATGGCCTGAGGGTGTGTAAATTTCAAAAAAAATTCCATTTTTGGGTGAACTATTCCTTTAAGAAACAACTTTATTTAAACATTATTGATGATAAAAACTTTAGATAAAATCTTCGGCCTAAATGTTTGAAATTAATTTTGTAGACGAATATATAGTGTCCTTATGAATACACTATAGCCTAAGGCAGTGGTTTTCAATCCTGGTCCTGCGGACCCACTGCTCTGCACATTTTTATATGTCTCCCTTATCTGACATGCTCAGTTAAGTTCATGGATCTCTCTCCTAACGAGCTGATGATCTGAATCAGGTGCGTTAAATAAGGGAGACACACAAAATGTGCAGAGCAGTGGGTCCCGAGGACCAGGATTGAAAACCACCGGCCTAAGATATATACTATATGTTCAAATATAAAACAGAATTTCCATATTTCAACTGGTGTGAATTCATAGTTTTAATGACCTTATTATTATTATAAAATGTGGGGAAAGTAACAATAAATAATGAGTAGGTGTGTCCAAACTTTTGATTGATAGTGTAGCCACATTAAGCAGTGCATTCAATCAGAATTACCTTAACCACAGTCCTAAAGTTGATTTACAAGATAATCACTCGCTATTTTTCATTTTAACCAATCCTTAAATAACCCCTCTTTGTGAGCGCTATTCAAGACACCCGATTCCTACTGGGAGCAGATCTATATTCCAGCCAATTAGAGCCATGACTCATATGTCACTACCCACAAGAACATTCATTTTTGCTGCTCCAGCAGGCTGTTGAGAGGATTGTAAACATTACTCAGAACATCTCAGAGTGGGACTACAGTGGGATTGAAATGACTGACAGGCCCTCAGTTTCTGCATCACGCCTCTGCAGGGGCGCGGCCCACGTGTCTTTTATAAAACACTTCCTGTTTGTGACTTTCACTCGACAAGATGCGACTTTCCAAATAGGCACAAAGGCGATTTTTAGAATAGTGACGCAGGTTTGACGTAAAGGCTAAAACTGCTCCAGCACACTCTTATTATCAAAGTAACAGTAATATACAGTTTTTTTTGTTTGTTTCCCGAGAGGTAAAAATAACAGTAATATTACAAATGAATTTTGATGCAGAGGCCTGCCGAAAGCACCTTCACATTTGATTTTAATATACACAATTGTTCTAAAGTTTGGGTTCGGTAATTTTTTTTTTTTTAAAGAAATTAATTTTATTCAGTAAGGATGTATTAAACTGATCAAAAGTGACAGTAAATACATTTATAATGTTACAAAACATTTTTATTTAAAACTAAAATGCTGCTATTTTGAACTTTCTATTCCTCAAAGAATCTTGAAAAAAGTATCCTGGTTTAGGGTTATTATAGTTAACAAAAATAAAAACCATAATTAAAAAAAAATAATTACTTGTTAAATAATATTTAATATTTAGTAAAATAAATAATATTTTACTAAATAAAATAAAAATACATTTTAAAAATTATAATTTTATTTTTTAACATTTGTAGCATTTCTTGTTTACATTTAGTTTGATGTACTAAAATAACTAGAACTGAAATTTTAAATTAAAATGTCGATTTTAAATGCAAGTGACTGATGTGTGTGTGTGTGTGCGTGTTTCTTAAATTATTGTATATTGCATGTTTTTTCTTATGTGTATTTATAAGTTAGTGATGTACTGTGAAGCCAGAGACAATTTTTCACAACATGGATAATAAAGTAAATAAAAATTAATAAAAATGACAAACACAACAAAATTACTAAACCTTAAACTAAAATTAACATGAAGGCAGTATATATATATATATATATATATACACATATACACACACACACAAAAATCTAATTCAAAATATTAACAAATTATCACAGTATCTCAACGACACTAAAATTACACTGTCCTGGTTTCCTAAATATATTAAGCAGATTTTCTATTAAACTGTAATACTGTTTCACAATATTACTGTATTCTTAATCAAATAAATTCAGCCTGGGTGTGAGAACCAGTACTTTACATGCATTCAGTTTGATATAAAATTGACATTACAAACATTACAAACAAACCCTGAATCAAATAATTTACTTTACAAACACATAAAATATGTTATAAATTGATTACATTACATTTGAACTATATACATGTTTCAATTATATGGTAATCTGATCTAATTCTGAGCTTTACTGAGTTTACACTGCTACAGCATTTACTAAGTACTAAGTTTTACAGCTGAATAAACTAGTTCTCAGGGTAAGAGGATTACACCATTACCTGAAACTGATCACAAACAGCTCACCGAAACTAAGCAGACATGACTTGCACTTTATTTTAGACAGAATTCCTAGGAATATAGCAATTCTGCATTGGAAACAACTGACTCCATGATGTCTGCCCTACAGACTTAAATGAAAAACTTACCTTTTTCCTTACTTAGTGAAAGTTTTAACTAGTGGTCTGATCCCATAATACACACTGTGATTACTAATTAGCACTGTGCGTAATGGTTCAAAAATGAAAGAAATAGTTACTCACATCCTAGTCTTGAGTTGTATTCTGGGTAAAGATGCCTGAGGGTGCAGGAATATTTCTTGATAAAGTTTCATGAATTTTTTATGGGCCTCTTCAGAACTGATACTGTGAAGAGAAGCAATGCAGTTAGACGTCTTGTTTTTAAAATGGGATATTAAAACAAGTTCAACAAGTTCAAAGGCAACTGAAACATTCAGGAATAATAACAAAAATTAATTTTCTACCTTTCATTTAGCTGGGTTAGCTGTGCCAGCTGTGTGTAGTCAATGTCTGCAAGTCTTTGCTCAGCTGTGTAAAAAGCAGAAAGTTTAGCAGATCAGTAACATCTCATTTTAAACAAATATTACAGAGCTAGAAACATTCAGTAAAGTAAAAATGTGACAACCAGCCCCGTCTCCTCTGTCTGTACTATGCAGTGTAGAACAGCCTTGTTGTCATTTACAAAAGCGAGCTAACAGCTACAATGTAAACAATATATGATATGTATAATACAACTGACTCCATAAATTATTAACATGTTTATTTGAAATGTCTCTGTACCTGAATGTCGGTATCGGTGCATGGCTTTAAAAGCAGCAAATGATAACATGAGGGTTCATTGCAACAGTGAGAAATATCAGGTGACCGCAAATGATTGTTTGGCCTGTTTCATGGCAACAGTCATGTACTCATATTACAGACAGTACAATGTTATCGTGTTAAAACATCATTAATAAAGCGTGATTATTAATATCTTATTGGAATAGGAATCGCGAAATAGCCTACAAAGCTCACAGCGATGTTATATTAACAACTCACATTTAGCAAGTTAATGAGGTAACGTTACAAGTTGGCTAACAGGCTAACAACCCAGTAAACAAGAAGTTAATACTGAGTAACTTACATTTTAGACATAATATTTTCAGTTAGTTTGTCTATATTTGCATCACCGGCCTCAAAACTACTTCCAAACTAGGCCAAAGCGGAACAACTGACCGTCAAGCGTCGTGTTTTTGAACAAATGGAATAAATGACTCATTGAATCACTTAGGACATTTCGATTCAATTGTTTCGTTCCTAAACGAATCATTGTTTTTGAACGATTCAGTTAAAAAATAGAAAATGAGACAGGTTGGCTTGAAATAAAATTAAAACTAAAATAAAACAAATCTACATTGCTATATTATATTTAAAAAGCACGACAATAATACAAAAATAAAAATGGCAAAAGCGCATTCAATTGTTAAAGCATAAAAAATGACTAAATTTTAATCTAGAATTAAAATGAAAACTGAAAATATATAAAAAAAAAAGCTAATTCAAAAAAAATTATTAACAACTAACCTTAATAGAATATGAATAATAATTTGCCCAATAAGAAATGACCAGCAACTCATGATAAAGATTTATTCTATTCTTTTCTGACCCATTTTAACCACTGAAATAGAAATATAAAATTAACATGGCTCCATTTTGAATTTTAAAAGGGAAAATGTGCAGAATAAAGAGTTGGAAGGCCTGTAAGATCAAAGACGTCTTTTCTTCTTCTTGTTAGCCTCATCTGTTCCCAGTGAAACCACAACAGTAAATCCCCTCAGCTGAACTAAAAGCTTATAAGGTTTAATTAAGTAAGTGGTCCACCGCTCCATACGAGCCGAACTAATCCAGCAGAACAGCTCGCAGGTCCACCAGAGAAATCTACTCAAAACTCAGTGACAATTTGCTGATATTCTCTGAACTGTATGGAGATTTAGAAAGGCTGTGAACACTATACAACCACGTGAATCAAACTTTATATATTTATGGTTTATACTGACCAGAAACAAGCACTCTAACTTCTTTTGTTTATTTCTCGACACATTACATGTTTTCTAACTTCTATATAAAATGATGTAATAGTTGTGCAACAATGAAATATTAATATATATATCAAATCTGTTGCTGTAGGTGTGTTTTGAACTCACTCTGCACTTGACAGACACTGTGATGAATTGCAGCCTGAACTCACTTCTGAGGTCTGTTTGCAGATGGGTATTAGTGGTCTAAAAGTGCTAATTGCATCAGGCAGCAACATTAGCAGGACTGGAGCCGTGGTCACACAAGAAGGATAAACACAACAGAGATCTTCTCAGACACTGCCTGCCACTGAGCCATGTTCAGCAAGCTGAAGAAGATCATCGGGGGTCCAACTGTGGGTCCCACCCCAGCCTCAGCCTCTAGGTCGGTCCCTGCACCGGCTCCTGCTCCTGCTCCTGCTCCTGCTCCTGCACCGGCTCCTGCTCCGGCCCCCGCAAAGGTAGGTACAAGTGTAGTAAAATGTAGTAAACATTTTAGCTATCATTTTAAATATGGGATTGACAACTTAGCTAAGAATAATGATAAATGCTTTATGCTATTTATTATATTAATAAATGCTTCATACAATGCTTTGTATATATAGTATGTGTAATGTGTATATGAATTATTTAATAATATAATAAATTATATGGAGCATTAATCGTTATTTTTAAAGCATGTTATTTAATAGTGTGTTTTTAATATCTTTGACATAGTATTTTTCAGTTTTCATTTTTAGTTAAATTTTTGGTAATTTGTGTTTTTTTCCATTTTATTCGTTATTGTTTTTTTTTTTTAATATGTCTTTATAGTTTTTATTGATTTTATTTCAATTTCAGATTTAGTTATTTTAGTACAGTTAAACTAAATGAAAATGTTGCTTTGGCAGATATAGCAGAAGTTTTTTTTTTTTTTTACACTAAAAGGTTAGCTAAAAAGTTCATTAAAATGGATAATTGAAGATTTAGCCCAAAAATAATGTTAAATACTTCATATCACTTATTATATGCTTCATATATATCTTAAACACCATGTAAAGGAATAGCAGTGTTCTTCTAACATCATTTAAAAATGTAAAAGCTAAATCTAAAGGCTTGAGTAATTTAAAATAGACAATTTAGCTCAACAATCTATAAATAATAGAAGCCATCATGCATCATTTATGAGAATGTTTTTATAACTGCAAAAGCGCTCTGGGATAATGATTAATCTCTGCACCCGGCAGGAAGAAAAACCTGCAGACAAGGAAAATGAAGACAAGAAAGATGATGAAGACCCTGGTAAGTCATCTGTTATCATTGTAATTATCCACTAAATGATCTCATCATTCATTGTGTAAGCACCTGCAGAAGATATTTTCCAGATGAGAGGCATTTGAAATAATTCTCACAGTCTGTCACAGGTTGCTTGCAGTAGTGTTTGTCATGGGATCAGTAGCATGTGATGGTCAGTAAGCTGCTTCAGGGGTCACTCCTCCATCTGTGACCCAAATCTTCCTTCAGTTAGGAATCATAACGTAAAATAACTTTTAAATAACTATTTTCTCTATAGCGCCCCCAGCACCGGCTCCAGCACCGGCTCCAGCACCGGCTCCAGAACCAGCAGCACCAGCCTCAAAACCAGAACCAGCAGCACCAGAACCGGCCTCCAAACCAGAGGAGAAACCTGCAGACCTGGCCAATGGCCAGCCACCTGCTGAAGGGTAAAATTAATACAATTTTTATCTGACAAATCATGTTGCAATTGGTCAGAAGGTATTTAAATATATCACAGCAAGAAAATAAATAGGATTGAGTTTGATTTCATGTTGACTTTAAATACTTGTTTGTGCTATAAGTGCCAAGAGAAAGTCTTGATGTCCTGAGTGCGATTGATAAGCTTTAATTAATCATGGCTAATCAAATACACTCTCATTGTCTTGGACAGGACTCACAGTAAGTGACAGAACAGCGTGTGAGTAAGTCATCAGTGCAAACACTGTACATCAGATCCAAGACTGTGCAGCAGAGACCTGGAAGATTATGAGACCAGGAGCTGAGAGCAGATTACAAGATTTATAGTGTGTTTGATATAAGAAGATCCCTGGAGCTACTTAAGTTTAGAAAACAAAAATAAAACCGACACCAACAGTGGAAGAATGCCAGAGTAGTTTTATGATGGATATGGTCTTTAAAATATATTCACATTCACTGAAGCAGAATTTATATTTATATATGTGACCCTGGACCACAAAACCAGTCTTAAGTCGCTGGGTATATTTGTAACAATAGCCAAAAATACATTGTATGGCTCAAAATTATTGATTTTTCTTTTATGCCAAAAATCATTAGGACATTAAGTAAAGATCATGTTCCATGAAGATATTTTGTAAATTCCCTACTGTAAATATATCAAAACTTAATTTTTGTTTAGTAATGTGCATTGCTAAGAACTTCATTTGGACAACTTTAAAGGCGATTTTCTCAATATTTTGATTTTTTTGCACCCTCAGATTCCAGATTTTTAAATAGTTGTATCTCGGCCAAATATTGTCCTGTCCTAACAAACCATACATCAATGGAAAGCTTATTTATTCACCTTTCAGATGATGTATAGATCTCAATTTCATAAAATTGACTCTTACTGGTTTTGTGGTCCAGGGTCACATATGTATGTGTGTGTGTGTGTGTGTGTGTGTGTGTGTGTGTGTGGACAAGGCAAACCTTCTGTTTATTTGAAAGACAGTGCAATAACGTATCATTTTAAGTTGTATTTTGCACTAATAACACTAACATGTAGACCTACTCAAAACAAAAGGCACTGGGTCTTCACTTACACTTGTAATGCGCCGTCATGACCAGCAGAGGTCAGCATATATATATAAGCAGAATTCAGATCAACAGTTTTAGCTCTTGTAAAAGTAGTTCAGAGTTTAACAGAGTTTAACTCTATCAACATTTACGCCGTGCTGCCAATCACAGGTAATTTCAAGACAGTTTTTTTAGCATGAACAAACAAAAGTCGTGTTTACACGGATGAAACGTGAAAACCCCTAACATTTAGACCGCTTTACAGCTCAAATACACATTTTGTTAATTAAAAAATAATAAAAACACGTTTTACCAATAATAGTATTATTATAGGTAGTAAAATGAAACTGTATGTATAAGACACGTGTCATTATAGGCGCAAGGATATTAAAATAAGGCCGTTTACATTATCAATTAAGTTTGTTCGTCTAGAACAGTAGTCACACCGCAAGAACTATTTAGACAACTTTACCGCTTAAATAACATTTTTTTTTTTTAATGGAGGAATTATTATAAAGACTGCTACAAAAGCACAAGCTGTATATTTCTACTTTTAAACCTTCCACAGTACCTTGCCCCATAGACTTCCAGTGTGTTACTGTAAACACTATTGTTTACAGAGAGACAGCTCGAAATATTTTCTTTAAAAATAAGCTTTTGTTAATTGTTACAATTATTAGAAAACGTATTTTAATGTGGGTTATATAATATGCAATATTTGTTTCTTTAGAATTTCTGGAAGTTTAGGTTTTTAAATGTCATTTTATTAAGTGAAATATTATTACAGTGGTGGCCAAAATTATTAGAACACTAGTATTATTTTCACCAGATAAAAATGGTTTGAAGTCAGTTATTTCTATCTTTTGCTGTAAAGTGTCAGTAGGAAATATCAGTTTACATTTTCAAACATTCATTTTGCCATTAATTTCAGTGAGATTTTTGTCTGACAACAGCCAGTGCGCCACACAGAGATCTGTCTGGAATGACATGAAGAAACAGAACAATTAAATCAACATTTGGTGTGACCATCTTTTGCGTTTAAAGCAGCTTTTACCCTAGGTGAACTTGCGCATAGTTTCTCAGGTAGATTTGCAGGTAGGTTTCTTGAAGCATCTTGTAGAAGCTGGTGAAAATACTAGTGTTCTAATCATTTTGGCCACCACTGTATATGTTTAATAATATTGATTTTACCTTGTGTTATTCTCTGTCTGATTGTTATAGTGAGGAGGCCCTTTCCCCAGAGTCCCGGCCCATTGTGATAAGTAAGCATTTTGATGCTCAACTGATTGAGATTGTTCAGCATTACCGGCAATGGACTGAACAGTTTAAAGAAAAGGTCATTGACCCCTATGCATCCTCTCCAGAGCACAGCCCTCCTGTCAGTGAGTACAAATCAATCCATGCTTCTGCAATTAATGACTGAAATAATATGTAAATATGACAGCATGTCACCACATGACAAGACAGTCACCAGTAAGAAGTGACTTAACAGGTGTTTTGTGTTTGTTTCAGCACCCGTCCTGAGAAAAGATGACTACTTGAAATTGGTGGAGGAGAGGAAACGAAAAGAAGAGGAGGACAAGAAAAGAAAAGAGGAGGAGGAAGAAAAGAAGAAGAAAGAGGAGGAGGAGAAGAAAAAAGCAGACAAGCCTGGGGAAAAGAAAGAGGAAAAAACGGAGGAGAAGAAAGATGAAAAGGCAGACAAAGAGCACAAGTCCATCTCCCCAAAAATGAAGTGCACCTGTGTAGATTTCCTGCTGAAGCCCATCGAGGACACAATGGACAAAAGACTGGGCACCTCCATCGATCCGTTCACAGGTTACATTTCCAAATATGCTTACATCTGAATATGCATACATACAGAGTTCTGGCATGAAACTCTAGTTGCTGCAGTCCTATAGGTCTAACTCAATCTGACCTAATTACATCATTATCACATGGCATAGCTGATTGGTTTTCTCCTGCATCAGTAGCCAATGAGCTCACTGCTCAGTATTCAAATACCTGGCTTATGTATGCTGTAGCAGTTTGGCAGCGCAGTTCAGAAACCCTCCACCTTCCCCAGCTCCACCTGTATAAATCTGCTACGAGGTGATTCATGTATGCTATGGGGGTTATTTCATGTATGTTATATTTGTAGCAGCAGTATTTCTTACATGCTCACAGCAGCATGTTGTGGATGTACTGGCAGTAGCAAGTCTCTGTACTTGCTCTGCTGCAGCAGCAGCAGCAGCAGCGTAGCAGATCTATTCTGCCAAGACCAAATACATTAACATTGTTATGTACATTACCCTTCAAAATCCCCCCCAAAATTACCACGTTTCCATGCTTTCTTCTGCTATTTTCTTGTGATTTTCAACAGACCGCAGGTATATTGCTTGGCTAAGCTTGGTGACCATTGCCTTCAACTATAACCTGTGGTTCATACCGGTCCGTATGGCCTTCCCGTATCATGACCCAGTAGTCGTTCCTTTGTGGTTTTCCTTGGACATCATTGCTGACATCATCTATGTCATCGACATAATCGTTTTCCAGCCACGACTGCAGTTCTGTAAAGGGGGAGACATCATTGTAAGAAAAAAATATATGTCTAACAAAATATGTTTGCAGAGTAAAATATCTTTATATGCTAAAGTTTAATATGTATTACCCCATAGACTTCCACTGTAAGTTCTATTATTAAATTCTAATACTATTAATGATTACCTCTAATTTTCACAATTTTATTTCAGTATGACAGAGTTGTGATTAAAAAGAAATATCAAGAATCGTCAAGGTTTCAGGTACTGCAGATATTTCAGTTGACTTTCATCTACCAAATAGCATTTTATCCCCCAATATAAAGCCATGAAATATTTCCTGTCCTTTCAGAATGATGTCCTATCCATCCTGCCTTTGGACCTGTTATATTTCCCGTTTGGATTCAACTCCTTCTTCAGGATCAATCGTATGATGAAGGTAATGCAGTTTCTATAAACACCTGTGTTTTGGCAGGAGTCGTGATTGGCTATGAGATGCTGATGCATAATCATTCATGAGCTGATGATATTTTTGAATTTGCCTTAACTTTGTTTTGTTTATGTTTTCTTCTTAAGTTTGAAGCGTTTTTTGAGTTCAGTGACCGTCTTGAAGGTATCTTGACCAAAGCATACATCAGGAGATTTGTAAGCAATACTTTACTAGTTAAGAGTTGATCTGGCTGGCTGGTTCTATAAGGGATTGGCAAAAAATCTGAATTTATCAATTTACAACTTTTCAATCAATGAGTTGCAACCCCACATGAATTTAAATATTGTTTGGCTTAATTTTGAGCATTTAAAATTTGAGTATTCTGGAAAATGTGTTCATCCTACATGGTCCAAAAAAGTTCATTTTTTAAATGTAACATATAAATAAAGTACACATTTCCATAGGCAAATTTCTTTGAACTTTATTTCATTGCAATTCTACATGCTCAATTTTGAATTGCCATTCTACATCCTGTTCATTATCCCAATTTAAACTCAGGAATTGCAGATTTAAAAGACATTTTAATTCAGCTCTGGATTCCATTTTTTAGTTGCTTGTGATTTTTTTTTTGTTTTTTTATTCTTTCTATTTACTCACAAATAGCAATTTCTACCTGCTAAAATATTTTAAAGCTTGACATAACTAGAAAAAACCTATATTCATTACAGAAATGTCCAGATGTTGAGGAAACAAATTAACATATGAAATATAATCTTGATTACATCTTGATTTTTAGATGTTTGAGCTTATATTGAGCTTTTTGTCTCGTTTTATATCTTCTTGCACCCCCCTTGGAAGTTTGATGGCCTGCTAGTTGTACCCCGGAGCCTTGGTTGAGAACCACTGTTATAAATCATTGTAACCATAACTCTCTTTTGTTTTTTAAAGAGTAATTCGCACTATTGGATACCTGATGTTTATTCTCCATCTCAACGCATGTCTTTACTATGTGGCATCTGACTACCAGGGGATTGGCACAACCAAATGGGTGTACAGCGGAGAAGGCAGCGCATATGTAATTCCATCTACCTTTCAGATTCACTCAGATTTGATTATTTTTGTAAAGGTGAAGTATATCATTTCTGCGCCATTGGCAGCACCAAACAGAATTGGAATGTTAATGTAATGTTTTTTTTTCCTGTATTTTTTTTCTTCTTCCATTCACAGTTCAAGTTTAACAAAAAAAAATTGGTAAATTAGTTTAAATTAGTATTGAAGGTTTTGGATTTTTTTTTTCATATTCTCATAGCTACCTGAGGTGTTTCTTCTATGCAGAGAAATCCCTCCTGATGATCGCAGAACTTCCTTTCCCTGAGACCATGTTCGGTCAGATCTTTCAGATGACCAACTATTTTTTTGGTGCCCTATTTCTGTCCATCATTCTTGGCCAGGTAGACGTTTTGTCTCCAAAGGTTTTGTCTCTAAAGCTTATGCTCCTGAAGCGTTTGGTGGATTTTGGCTCAGTTTGGATTTTTTTTTTTTTCCCGCTTGGCTTTCTTGCTTGGCCTTGGCTTTGCTCAGTGTTTTGATATCTGCTGTTTTGACTCAGATATGACTGCAAGATGTTTTTATTCATTACATACTGAATTTTACTGTCTCTTTCTCTTTCTCAGGTACTTGCGCAGTTACTATTTTGCCATACGGACTCTGATCAACATTGGTGGTCTGCCTGAGCCTTATACAGTCTTTGAAATCACCTTTCAGTTAGCAAACTTTTTTGTTGGTGTCTTTGTCTTCTTGAGTTTGATTGGACAGGTACATGATGTGATGTAAACATCATGAGCTCCCCCCCCCCCCTATTCCCAGGCAGCCAATCGTATAATAGTTCTCATCCAGTTCTCCTGTCAGGAACCATATTGATTTATTGTAATGGTGCTCCTATTGTTTAAGAATATAAGATGTGCCATTCTTTACTAGATGTTAAAGATTATTTTGAGATCATTTATAATATTTTTTTTGTATTATTTATTCATTCAGCCTATATTGGAAATATAATTGCGTAGGCTCATTTATGCTATTTTACATTTTAATTACCTTTGCTGTCATCTGACACTAGTTTAAAGTTAATCTTTCAATAAGTGTTTTATTTTGAAATTATTCAGAAAAAGTAGTAATATCAACCATTTGTCAGTTATCAGCAATAACATAAAAATAATTATTGGTTTATCAATATTGGCATAATTTTAATATTGGTGGAAAAAAGAGTAATGTTACAACACTGTTAAACGTAATCTTTAATAAATCCCATAATAAATATCCATTTTCATGCTGTACAGTGTAATATAGTGATGCCTAAATTCACTTGTAGCATTTAAAATGGTTCATTTCGGTTTTATTGTTTTATTTTGAATTTATTTAGACAAATTAGTATTCAATTTTAGTCAATTATCAGTTATGGGCCATGACTTGAAAATAATTATTGATTTATCAATATTGGCCAGAATTTTAATAATGGTGCAAAACATAAATAAATAAATAAAAAGTAATAATAATAATAATTGTATTACAATGTTAAATGGATTCTTTAATAAATCTCAAAATAAATATTCATTTTCTTGCTGTACAATATAATATTGTTAATTTTAGTTTTTAGTAAATTTATCATTTATTGGTTTTAACATGAAATTATGATCAGTTTTTCAGTATCAGCCAGAATCATCATAATGGTGCATCCATATCATATATATAAATCTTTGATTTTACAGATGAGAGATGTTATTGGAGCTGCTACTGCTGGCCAGACGTACTTCCGTGCATCTATGGATGCTTGTGTGTCATACATGGTGACAAACCACATCCCCAAGCTGGTTCAAACCAGTGCGGACCTGGTACAACTACACCTGGGATTCCCAGGGCATGCTGGGTAAAAATTAAGTTCTCATGTAAAAAAAAAAAAAAAATCTGAAATGAATAGCAATGACATCAGGGTCTTGCTGGTTAAGGTTTGGATTCTTCTCAGATGAGTCTGAGCTTCTAGAACAGATGCCTCTGGTGATGAGAACAGCCATCGCTGTGGACATCAACCTTGCTACTTTCCAAAAGATCGACCTCTTTAAGGTGGGCTTGATTTAGGGAAGGAAACAAACAGTGATGAGCTGTGCATCGTCAGCTGGCTGATGCTTCTGTGTTTTTTTCCTTGCAGGGCTGTGACAACCAGATGCTTGTGGACATGTTATTGAGGCTGAAGTCCATTGTGTATTTGCCTGGAGACTTTGTGTGCAAGAAGGTGAGTTATATTGCCTTTTATTTATAGACACCAAGCACATCAAGTCTTCACTCTCCTGCTTCTCCGCAGGGTGACATTGGAAGGGAAATGTACATCATTAAGGCCGGAGAGGTGCAGGTCATTGGTGGACCAGACAATAAGATTGTGTTTGTGACTCTGAAGGCAGGCTGTGTGTTCGGAGAGATCAGGTGAGCTATCGAAATGAGAATCTGCCTTTAGAACTACACGTCATCAGTTAACTTGTGTTTATAATCCCTCCCAGTTTGCTACAGTCTTCAGCCAATGGAGGAAACAGAAGAACCGCTAATGTAGCGGCACATGGGTTCGCCAACCTCTTTGTACTGGATAAGAAAGACCTCAATGACATCCTGATTCACTACCCAGAGTCTCAGAAAGTGCTGGCCAGGAAGGGACGGTGAGTTTTGTCACATGATTCTTTCAGTCAGACATTCATATGTGACCCTGGACCACAAAACCAGTCTTAAGTCGCTGGGGTATATTTGTAGCAATAGCCAAAAATCATTAGGACATTAAGTAAAGATCGTGTTCCATGAAGATATTTAGTAAATTTCCTACTGTAAATATATCAAAATTTCATTTTTGATTAGTAATATGCATTGCTAAGAACTTCATTTGGACAACTTTAAAGGCGATTTTCTCAATATTTAGATTTGTTTTTTTCAAATAGTTGTATCTCAGCCAAATATTGTCCTATCCTAACAAACCATACATCAATGGAAAGCTTATTTATTCAGGTATGACTGGTATGACACGTATGACTGGTTTTGTGGTCCAGGGTCACATATAGATGCACCTACATTGAGCAGTGAGAAAATAAATCATTTTTGTTTCCCAATAAATTATCTAAATATCATTAAGAACAAGACTTGGGAAGGCATTAAGGCATTAACTCACTTAACTGTGTTAAATTTTTGCTTAAAAAACAAGAAAAAAAGAACAATTAATTTGTAATGGGGTAAGAAAATAAACCCACCATAAGCCTTAATATTTACTCACTCAGCTTCTGAAGTAAATATCTCGTTTTAAACAATTTTATTGAATAAGAAGGCAAAAATACTGATTAAGAAAGTGTTTCATTTTAGTGAACTGATTTGTTTAGATGGTTCTTTTAATGAACCTGTTCACTTACCAATTCACTGATTTATTTGAATCATCACTTACTGTACACATGGTCTTGAGCCCTACTCCTCCTCACTAACCTACAATAGTGAAATCTAAAATACTGGTTAACACCATTTCACAGGAAACTGCTGAAAGCCAAGGGTCCACCTCCTGCTGCTAAAGCTGATGAGGAAAAGAAGAAAGGACTGGCTATGTTCGGACAAAAACCTCCCACTCCCAAACTTTTGCGTGCCTTTGCTGGAGGAACATTTACCAAAAAAGGATTTATTGACAGACTTAAGGTAAGGAATTCTAAGATATATTAAAATATACAGTACCGTTTAAAATGTTGGGGCCAGTACATTTTTTGTTCTTACTGTTTTTGAAAAGAATTTCTGGTTTTGTTCAGCAAGGATTCATTCAAGTAATCAACAGTGACAGTGAAAACATTTATATTGTTACAAAAGATTTCTATTTCAAACAAATGCTGTTCATTTGAACTTGCTATTTAACAAAGAATATTAAAATATGTATCATGGTTTCCTCTATATTAAGCAGCACAGCTGTTTTAAACATTGATGATAATAATAATAATAATAATAATAAAGGTTTCTTGTGCAGCAAAACAGCATATTAGAATAATTTCTGAAGAATCATGTGACACTGAAGCCTGGAGTAATGATGCTGAAAATTCAGCTTTGCATTACAGGAATAAATTATGTTTTAAAATAAATAAAAAAATAAATAAGTAAAATAGAAAAAAAAATTAATTGTATTAAAATATTAAAAATAATATTTCACAATATTACTCTTTACTTTTACTGTAAAAGAGGTTTCTTTTTTAAAACATTTTTAAAAACTTACCGACCCCAAACATTTTAGTGGTACTGTATATTGAATAAAACATTGAACTTTAGATGTATAACACAATATTATACAATTACAAAAAAAATGGTTCAAAAAGAGTACATTTTTCTTAATATTTTTCTTTTCTAGACTGCCGCTACATCAGAACGTCAATAATCACATGAAATACATTAAATATTATTTAATTCCTTTTAAAATAACCTACATATTTTAAATGTATTTTTAAAAAATAAATAAGCTTTTTTCCTTGCTAACTGCAGTACTTGCCAATTAGTGAATCATATTACTAATAATACATGCATTATTTGATTGAAATTTGTTTCAGTTCCTTCCAAAACAGTATGTTTGTAGATCTATTTTGTACTGAGACTTAAATAAAAGACATATTTTGTAATTGCATAGTACAGTAAACATCATTTCTGACACTACTGAGTTTTATTTATACTTGAGAGTTTACATAGCATTCATGCTCTCAGCTAAGGACTAGTAGTTGAGTCAATCTGTCGTGGGATCTCACAGTTAATCTCTTTAGTCTGGCAGGGACATTGAGAGTTTTAATTAACTAAGTGGTCCTTCTAAATGTGGACCCACAGCACAAACAGAGCAGGAATAGCTCCAGAATAGCCCACAAATGCACTATTAAAGTGCTGTCTGGCACACTTTGAGTAATCCAGTGTGAGCCAATAATGCGGCGAATATCTCCCATATCAGTCAAAAAGCAGTGCATATTTGGTTTTACAAATAGAAATGGCCCTTTGCAGCTCACCCTATAATGCAGTTTTAATAGAAGGATTGTGATTGGTTGACTGCAAGTGAGAAGGCCAGTGATAGGTCAGTCAAACTGTGGCGAACGCCAGGAAAAGGGCCGTTCCTAAGAGGGAATTAATAGAGCTTTAAGAATTAATTGAAGCAGGTCGGAGTTCACACATCAGCGACAGGTGGATAAGGAGAGTGGAAGGATAAATCTGGATGGGATCGCGTGCCCGCTCGAGACATTGCAGCCATGTTTAGTACCTTGAAAACGCTTTTTCGGCCCAAAACTGTGGCGGCAGTAGCTCAGAGCCCTGGACCTCCGACACCAGCGCCTTCTCCTGCACCTGCCCCAGCACCTGCTCCAGCACCTGCTCCTCCGACAAAGGTACGACCACCTGGCTTTAGCACAAATAAATGTATCTTGGTTTACTGGAAAGGCAGCTCAGAGGATAAGCTATTTGAATAAACTATGTGAATTTAAAGAGCTAATAATAGCTAATACTTACTAATAATATTTTTGACATTTATGTGGGAATGGAAGGATCCATAGACATTTGTACATGTTAAAAGAGCAAGTAATTTCTTAGAGACTGTGATATAATTACTCTTTAAAAGGGAAATCGTCTCTGGTACTTCTTTTTAAATTAGTCTGAAATATATATTAAGCATATAAAAGTATAATAAATGTGCATGCAGGAAGTTGACAAATAATCAATATAATTAAATGTCCATTAGCATCTTCATATATATTTCAACTTTTTCAGTTCATATAGATAGTCTTCTAGTAAGACAAATAATTAATATAAGATCATAAACACTAAATGCATAATAATTAGACAAAAAGTAAAAGAAATGAGTCAACTATAATAAACTACATAATATCCATCGTCTGACGCCCTAAATAACTATTGATAATTAAATAAATATAAATAATGTATTACATTATAGTATATGGTATTTGAGGAATCAAATTATGTTTACATGTATTTATGCTCTAAATATTGTTAATATATAAAACCATTACTGTATGTCAGCATCAGGCTACTGACGTGTCTGTAGTAATGCCCGCAAGTGTTGTTTTAGTATTATTGATATACTATATATTTTTATGACACACCTCTCATTCGTTCAAACATCACTGCTATAAACTGGAAATGTGTTGTGATAAAGAAAGAAAGAACAACATTTTCGGTGTTAACAGGAGGAAAATGCAGATGTAAAGAAAGATGGAGAAAAAAAAGAAGAGAAAAAGGAGGAAAAGCCCGCCGGTGAGTCTTCATCCATCTTCATTTCATGAGATGATGTTCCATTAAGGGAAACTGCAATTCTCTGTGTATATTTTTAAGAGGGACAGTTTTAGAAAGTGCGATTGATGTTTCCATCTGGAATCATGGAGACATTCTCATTTGAAGGGTTGGATGAAAAAGCATAATGGACCCCTTGCTAAAGTACTTTATTAATTAACAGCATGTCAGGAGAAGCTGAAGCTAAACCTATTAAAACATAAAACAGTGTTAAGGTCCCCATGCACATAGGCTGTTAATAATTATAGATTTTTTTTCTGTTCACAGTTTGTCTTTAATTATGTGCTAATCCAGAAATTAGCAAATCATATTATCCCAGAAACAACTAATTCTGACCTGTGCTTCTTAAGAACCAGCTCCTGCACCTGCACCAGCTTCAGCACCAGCTCCTGCTCCAGCACCTGCACCTGCTCCAGAGCCCCCTAAACCAGACGCCAAACCAGCAGATCCAGCCAATCCCGAAGAAGCAGCTGCAGAGGGGTAAGAGTTTAGACTGCCTGTAAATATTCTCATTGTACAGTATTTAGTGTGTACTATACTGAAAGACTTTAGAGTCTGTGGTTTTCAAACTGGGGTCCAGAAGCCACAAAATTATAAATGTGACCCTGGACCACAAAACCAGTCTTAAGTGTCAATTTTTCGAAATTGAGATTTATACACAATCTGAAAGCTGAATAAATAAGCTTTCCATTGATGCATGGTTTGTTAGGATAGGATAATATTTGGCCGAGATACAACTATTTGAAAATCTGGAATCTGAGGTTGCAAAAAAATCAAAATATTGAGAAAATCGCCTTATTGTCCAGATGAAGTCCTTAGCAATGGATATTACTAATCAAAAATTAAGTTTTAATATATTTACGGTAGGAGATTTACAAAATATCTTCATGGAACATGATCTTTACTTAATGTCCTAATGATTTTTGGCATAAAAGAAAAATGGCTAATTTTGACCCAAACAATGTATTTTTGGCTATTGCTACAAATATACCCCAGTGATTTAAGACTGGTTTTGTGGTGCAGGGTCACAAATAATAATAACAATAATTTATTTTAAATTGTAAATTATTATTATTATTAAATATTCTATACAAAATACATACATATTACTTTTATTACATATTGCATATTACAACTAGTATTTTAAGTAGTATTTAACTAGTAAGTAAATAAATAAATACATAAATATTGCTGATTATAATATGAATATAATAAATAATACATGTATTTATAATAATATAATAATTCTAATAATAATGTAATATATTTATTGAAATAGATATAAATAAATTCATATTGATTATAAAAAATAAATATTAACATTTACCAAATTTAATATTTTTGTCTAATAATATCACAATAAGTATTTTCTTTATACACACTATAAATGCAATTCTGCTTTTTATATTTTAGGAATGGGTACTTTGTCAGGGGATCATCATATTTGCAGGTCCTTGGCAATTATAGTTACTTTGCCCGTTCATGTCATTGTTGGTTTGTATGGAGCAGATCTTTGCTGTCATCTTCCACTCAGTGATGTGCAGCGTGTGACTCCAAAAGTAGCTGAAAGTAGATTAGGGGATCTGCTGTATTTGTGACTTAAGAAGATCACAAGAACATCCTCACGTGCAAACAGGAGTTTCTATTTTCTGTGTTATATTTTTCTTTGTGTCCGTATAAAGCTAACTCTATATTGATTTCAGCAAACCATGCTAGGCAGTCATCATTTTCCAATTGTTATATGTGCTGAATGCAATGATACGAACGTCTGCTGTAAGACTAAATTGAGTACTAAATTCACCACATGGGCCCATTTTAGCTGATAAACAATAAACAAGACAGCACCAGCTGGAAAAGTTTCAGGACGGTCCTTATCTTAACTCAACAGTTGTGCGGGCATTTAAGGCCATGATTTGACACAAAAGCAGAGTTGCACTGATTAAAATGATTATAAATAGATGAGGTACAGGTTTACACTGTCTAGTGCTGAGCATGTAGTGACTGAACAAGGTGTCGTCTGAGTTCAGCTGCTGAACTTCCTCTGAAATCAGATCAAGTCTTAGCTGTGAGATTTGTTGTTTGCTGTAGCTGTGAAAGATCCGCAAAGCTTTGTCACGTTTCCCTCTTTTGGAATAATACTCTCTATGTTCACATACCTAAACCAGTCCAGAGTTCATAATTCTCAATGTCACCACATAACAAATTTATTTATAACTACTATGAGCATATTCCGGACACACATATATTACACTTACATTAAGTATGTACTATATAGCAAATCTCAAATGCTTTATTTTAATATTGTTTAAAAATGTAAACTGTATTATCGGCCAGTGATATATTAAAAGTTGGATATATAGTACATTCTACTTTACCTGCGTACATAGTATAGTCACATAAAGCTATCCTATATAACAAATCTTTCTGAGTGTTCGAAATGTCAAGTTTTGAAAAATGTTTTTTTTTTTGGTTAGGCATGTTAAGGGAACATAACATTTTGTAAGCATTTTGGAAACGTTACTTTTGAATGTTCCCTGAACATTCTGGAACAAGTAGTAACATTTAGATGAACATTCAACTAAAAACATTCCATGAACGGTGTATAAATAACACTTTTATTTTAAACGCATGGGAACATTATTAAAGACCAGATAACTCTGAACAAACATTCTCTTAATGTTATTGGAAGGATGTTTGTTCATAACTTTGAGAGAAGAATGTTCCCTGTAAGCTAGGACTATAAGGCATGAAAATATGAAGATATTATAAACATCAACATAGTTGCTTTTCTGTAAAGTTGCTTTGAAATAATGAGTACTGTGAAAAGTGCCATGCAAATTAATTTCGCTTGACTTGAATATTCTTGATTAATCAAACTTTGACTTTCATTTCTGCGTCAGGTTTAGAACAGGAAAACAGAACTTCCTCAGGATCTTCTGTAGTCTAAATCTACTACCACCACCATTACTACTACAACTTCTAATAGAATCAGAATCAGAATGAGCTTTATTGGCCAAGTATGTTTACACATACGAGGAATTTGTTGTAGTGACAGAAGCTCCACAGTGCAACAGAAAGACAGCAACAGGACAGGACACAGATAATAAAGATAATAATACTGTTACTACTACTAGTGATTTTTTTACATAATTACGCCCACTTTCCTATGTGTCTTTTTCACGTAGTGAGGATGCACCATCACCACCAACTCCACCCATCGTCAGCAACAGATACTGTGACGACCAGCTACGAGACATTGTGAAGAAACTACGGGAGAGGACAGAGCTTTTCAAGGAGAAAGTCATAGACCCCTACTCCTCATCCCCAGAGCACAGCCCACCCGTCAGTGAGTACTACAAACACATCCAAAGTCTCTCTGAATCCTGCTGTTTAATGGACAAGATACATCAATACTGTAATCTAGGAGGTGTTTCTCATTTTTTGTTCCTCAAGGACTTGTAATCTTAACATTTTTAACAGTTTGACTTATTTACCCTGCTGGAAGAACCAGGTCATAGCTTAAGGTAGTCAAGGTGGTTTTTGGAAAATATAGCTGGTTTGTTGCTGTCTACCTGATCAAAACCAGCTGCTAGTCCTTCTTATCAACTATCTACATCAGCTTGGACCATCTAATAACTGTAAATTACCAATTTTATCCAGCAAAAAACATGAAAAAGTAGCTCCCGCCTGAATTTTCCAGCAGGGAATCCGTTCGTCCGTTTGTACTCTTCTAAACTTTAGTCTACTTGTTTATATCCAGCACCGGTTTACCGAAAGGAAGACTGGATCAGAAAGCAGGAAGCAGAGAGAATAAAACGAGAAGAGGCCGAGCAGAAGAAAAAAGAGGAGGATGCTAAGAAAGCGGCGGCGAAGAAAGAAAAAGAGGAGAAAGAAAAGAAAGAGAAAGAGGAAAAGCTGAAAGCCGAGAAGGAGAAGGCCGATAAGGAGGCAGCTGAAGCCATCTGCCCAAAAATCAAATGCACATGCATAGACACACTTCTCAAACCTTTCGAAGACAAGATGGATACATATTTGGGGGCAACCATTGACCCTTTCACAGGTAGGACACTATGAGAACTGAAGATGCCTCTTGAAGTATAAAACATTGGTCTAAACATGTTCGTTCTTCTTTCCAGATCGGCGGTATATTAAATGGCTGAGTGTCGTCACAATCGCTTTTAACTACAATGTTTGGCTGGCCACGGCACGTTTGTGTTTCCCGTACCACACGCCTGTGACCATCCCCTTCTGGATCTTTTTTGATATCCTGGCAGACCTTGTGAACATTATAGATATCACCATGTTTCAGCCGCGCTTACAGTTCGTGAAAGCAGGAGACATCATAGTAAGTGAATCTTGGTATGGACACTTACACCTTTGGAATTGTGACAGTAGGACATCCACTCAAAAACCTACAAATTTGTTTCCTCAGAAAGACAGAATAATGGCAAAACAGAAGTACAGAGAATCTGCCAGATTTCAGGTGTGTACAATCTATATATACAGTTGTGCTCATAAGTTTACATACCCCTTGCAGAATGTTCAAAATGTTAATAATTGAAACAAAATAAGAGGGATCATGAACACTGCATGTTATTTTTTTATTTAGTACTGTCCTGAATAAGCTATTTCACATAACAGATGTTTACATATACTCCACAAGACAAAATAATACATTTATAAAAATGGCCTCATTCAAAAGTTTACATACCCTTGAATCTTAATACTATGTATAATTTCCTGGATGATCCACGACTGTTTTTATATTTTGTGATAGTTGTTCATGAGTCCCTTGTTTGTCCTGAGCAGTTCAACTGCCTGCTGTTCTTCAGAAAAATCCTCCTGCTCCTGCACATTCTTTGGTTTTCCAGCATCTTCTGCATGTAACATTTACTGATGCTCAAGAATGCAACACAATGCATTAATGCATTGTGTTGCCTTCTTGAGCATCAGTAAATGTTTTCACCGTTTGTAATAGTTGTGTATGAGTCCCTCAGTTGTCCTCAGAGTGAAAATATGGATCTCAAAATCATACAGTCACTTTTGGAAAGGGTTCAAATATGCAGAAGATGCTGGAAAACCAAAGTTGTGCAGGAGCTGGAGGATTTTTCTGAAGAATCGCAGGCAGTTGAACTGCTGAGGACCAACAGGAGACACATGAACAACTATCACAAAATATAAAAACAGTAGTGGATCATCCAGGAAATGACCCATAGTATTAAGATTCAAGGGTATGTAAACTTTAGAATGGGGTCATTTTTATAAATTCAGTTATTATTTTGTCTTGTGGAGTATATGTAAACATCTGTAATGTGAAATAGCTTATTCAGGACAGTACTAAATAAAAAATAACATGCAATGTTCATGATCCCTCTTATTTTGTTTCAATTATTAGCATTTTGCACATTATGCAAGGGGTATGTAAACTTATGAGCACAACTGTATATGGTTTGTAGATATATGTAATATATGTACTTTATTTTATCTTGATATTTTCTCTCAACAGACAGATCTGATAAGCATCATACCATTTGACTTGCTGTGTTTACACTTTGGGTTTACATCGATCTTTAGGATGAACAGGTTTATGCGGGTCAGTTACTCAACTATTCCAGCCAAAACGGTTTTCTTTCATTCTGATTTTTTTTTTTTTTAACAAGTGTTATTTTAATATTATGTATATAAAATATGCTATTATTTTCTATTTATTTTAGCTTTTTTTTCTATTTGGCTTCATATTATTTCAGTTTTAGTTTTATTAATTTTCAACCCAAACTTTTTTTTTTTCAGTTAGTTGCTAAGGCAACATGTCTAATTTATTCATTTTTTTCTAATATGTGTTTTAGCTTTTTTCAATTAATGAAAATTATTTTTAATAATTTTAGTTAATTATAACAACAACACTGTTTTGTACAGCTGGTTCTTGCTATCCACTGTGTGAGATAATGAGCTCTGTTTAATGTGCATATTCCTTCTTTCTTTTTAGTATCAATCATTTTTTGAGTTCAGCGATCGTCTGGAAAGCGTCATGGCTAAGGCGTATATATGGAGGTATCTGTGATTTCTATAGTTGCATAGCATGTTGCTAGGTGGTTGCTTACTGACGTACCTCAATACTCTGATATTTTGGTCTTTGGATATGGTTTAAGTCCCTCCTTCAATATGAATATGGAATTTTTTTGACTGTGTTATCACCCACCAGGTGAAAATGATAAGTCTAACCACTTAGTAAAGTCATAGCATACCTCTCCTCTCCTCAACAAGCTGGAAAGTTTGAGGTATCATGATGAGCAAATGGCAAGGGTTAGGGGTGGGTTTAAATCCATATCTGCATGTATGAGCAATAATAAAAATATTCATGCTGGGCTTTTTTCAGAGTTGGACGCACTACTGGATATCTGCTCTTCTGTCTCCATTTAAACTCCTGCCTTTACTATGTAGCATCAGAATACGAGGGGCTGGGCAGCACTAAATGGACATATGATGGAAAAGGAAATGCGTATGAACCTTTTTTTTCCTTTGCCAGTATTTCAAATAGTTCATAAATAGTAGCTATTAATAAATTAAATTATTTATAATTATTACTTTTATTTTTATAATTTACACTTGAAAATAAAAAAATAAATACATTCAAAATAAAATATCTATAAATAAATATTGTACTGATAATTTTGTCATTTTTCTTTCCCAAGGTATCTCCGCTGTTATTATTTTGCCACCCGTACGCTGATCACTATCGGAGGTCTCCCCGAGCCCAGTACACTCTTTGAGATCGTCTTCCAGCTGATCAACTTCTTCACAGGAGTCTTTGTCTTCTCTAGCTTGATTGGACAAGTAAATAAATTAATATGTATAATAGTGCTATTAATCGCGATTAATCGTATCCAAAATAAAAGTTTTGTTTACATAATATATGTGTGTGTACTGTGTATATTTATTATGTATATATAAATACACACACAACACATGCATGTATACATTTCAGAAAAATATGTTATGTTTATATATTAAATATATTTATATATAATATAAATTATATGAATATAAATATATACATGTAAATACATGTAAATATTTTCAAAATATATACATACATGTGTGTGTGTATTTATATATACATAATAAATATACACCATACACACACACATATATATTATGTAAACAAAAACTTCAATTTTGGATGCGATTAATCGCGATTAATCGTTGCCCAGCATTAACGTATAACACATGTCACAGAATAATAACTTCACACCATTGATCAAAATCTGTTTAAACCCAGATGAGAGATGTTATTGGAGCAGCTACAGCGGGTCAGACCTACTTCCGCGCTTCTATGGACGCCTGTGTGGCGTATATGAACACCTACACCATCCCAAAACTGGTGCAGAACAGAGTACGCACCTGGTACAACTACACCTGGGACTCCCAGGGCATGCTGGGTAAGAGCTGTAATTTCTAATAGAAGTGCTCAATTAATACAACTAGTTTTGGACTGATAGTTCATACACTTTCCATGAATCTAAATTGATGCTAATTTCTATGGATTAAATGCAACAATATCTTTTTTTCTGCAGATGAATCTGAGTTATTAGAAAAAATGCCTCTGGTGATGAGAACAGCCATAGCTGTTGACATCAACCTTGCTACCTTCCAGAAGATCGACCTCTTCAAGGTAAAACTGAATATTGTCAGTAAAATAATGGCAAAACTGCATTCAGCTAATATTGAGGTTCTGTCCACCTTATTTTTCAACGTGGAAGTAAGCCGTTTTCTGTGAATGTGAGACTTCCGGTTCATTAGCTGCCGTAGGGAAATAAGGAGAAGAATAACAAAGTACAGTAAAGAATAAAATTGTTTGAGCTACAAACCAGTGTGTTCATAATTAAGATAATACATTAAAATAATATGGTAAGAAACACCAGTTTGCAATATCAAGCAGCAAAACAAGCAGTTTTGTACAGCCAAAAATAGCTGGAAGCAGATCACACTGGAAGCTAAGCACATTAAATTTACAAATGTCCGCACCTGCTCTTACGGGAAAAATAAGGTAGCTAGAGTTGCGTGTGGGTCAAAGACAAAACGTCCTATTTTGGTGTTTGCATCAAATTAAATATATTAAATATTAAATGCAAGTGAAGCCTATGTATGTTTCAAATAACTTGTGAAAATAAAATGTCAAAATAAAATGTTCCATTGTCATTCAGCGTAACAGATATTTATATAAAAATGAAACAACATACTTATTCTGACATGTACTTAAAATATATAAAAGAAAAAGTGATCATGCTAAATTGTATTACAACCTGAATTCCAGAAATGTTGGGACATTTTTTAAATGTGAATAAAATGAAAACTAGAAGACTTTCAAATCACATGAGCCAATATTTTATTCACAATAGAACATAGAGAAAATAACAAATGTTTAAACTGAGAAATTTTAAATTTTTATCCACTAAATGAGCTCATTTCAAATTTGATGCCTGCTACAGGTCTCAAAAAAGTTGGCACAGGGGCAACAAAGGGCTGAAAAAGCAAGAAATTTTGAAAAGATTCAGCTGGGAGAACATCTAGCAACTAATTAAGTTAATTGACATCCAGTCTGTAACATGATTAGCTATAAAAGGGATGTCTTATAGAGGCAGAGTCTCTCAGAAGTAAAGATGGGCAGAGGCTCTCCAATCTGTGAAAGAGTGCGTAAAAAGATTGTGGAATACTTTAAAAACAACGTTCCTCAAGGTCAAATTGCAAAAGCTTTGCAAATCTCATCATCTACACTGCATAACATAATCAAAAGATTCAGAGAAACTGCAGAAATCTCTGTGTGTAAGGGACAAGGCCGAAGACTTTTGTTGAAGACTTCTTCGGGCCCTCAGACGACACTGCATCACTCATCGGCATGATTCTGTCATTGACATTACTAAATGGGCCCAGGAATACTTCCAGAAACCACTGTTGGTAAACACAATCCGCCATGCCATCTGCAGATGCCAACTAAAGCTTTATCATTCAAAAAGGAAGCCATATGTGAACATGGTCCAGAAGCGCCGTTGTGTCCTGTGGGCTAAAGAGGAGGGAGACCTTCCAGCGTGTCATCAGCGTTCAGTTCAAAAGCCATCATCTCTGATGGTAGGCGGGTGCATAAGTGCATACGGTATGGGCAGTTTGCATGTTTTGGAATGGACTTTGAATGCTGAAAGGTATATAAAGATTTTAGAGCAACATGCTCCCTCCAGATGACGTCTATTTCAGGGAAGGCCTTGTGTATTTCAGCAGGACAATGCAAAACCACATACTGCAGCTATTACAACAGCGTGGCTTCGTAGTAGAAGAGTCTGGGTGCTGAATTGGCCTGCATGCAGTCCAGATCAGAGAACATTTGGTGCATCATTAAATGAAAAATACGTCAAAGACGACCACGAACTCTTCAGCAGCTGCAAACCTATATCAGGCAAGAATGGGACCAAATTCCAACACCAAAACTCCAGAAACTCATAACCTCAATGCCCAGACATCTTCAAACTGTTTTGAAAAGAAGAGGAGATACTACCCCTTGGTAAACATGCCACCATCCCAACTATTTTGAGACCTTTAGCAGGCATCAAATTTGAAATGAGCTCATTTTGTGCCTAAAATTGTTAAATTTCTCAGTTTAAACATTTGTTATGTTCTCTATGTTCTATCGTGAATAAAATATTGGCTCATGTGATTAGAAATTCTTTTAGTTTTCATTTTATTCAAATTTAAAAAACGTCCCAACATTTCCAGAGTTCGGGCAAAATCCGAAATAATTAAAAACTTCTGGATTATTACAGAAAATAAGCTCTGTAACCAACAAAAGTTTATGATTCTTACACATTTTATTCATCATGATAATATTCACAAATTAACACAACTGTTATGAAATACAATGTTCAGAAGGAAAAAGCTAAACGTAGATTATAATCAAACTACACCACATTCACATGACAGTTGCATTAAGCTTCGGTTCTAACAACTCTTTCAGTCTTTAGTTGAATTATTTTCCCTGAAAGTTTGAGTTAGAATAGTTTGCAAGAGCTAAACACAGTTAAGCTGTGAATGTAACTAATGAGTAGATGAGTTTATCTGTTTGGTGTGATGACGTTTAATGTTGCCGACAATCTGATGAAATCTGCTTCTTAACAACTGCCTCTTTCAAGATAAATAAAAGCTTAAAAAACACCACAGACCTTTTTTGTGACCCTGGACCATAAAACCAGTCACAAGTAGCACGGGTATATTTGTAGCAATAGCCAACAATACATTGTACGGGTCAAAATTATTGATTTTTCTTTTATGCCAAAAAATCATTAGGATATTAAGTAAAGATCATGTTCCATGAAGATATTTTGTAAATGTCCTACCGTAAATATATCAAAACTTTAAAGGTGATTTTCTCAATATTTAGATTTCTTTTTTGCACCCTCAGATTCCAGATTTTCAAATAGTATCTCAGCCAAATATTGTACCATCAAACCATACATCAATGGAAAGCTTATTTATTCAGCTTTCAGATAATGTATAAATCTCAATTTCAAAAAACTGACCCTTACGACTGGTTTTGTGGTCCAGGGTCACATATCAGAAAGTTAACTAAAAACTTGTTCAAAAAAAAAAAAACAATGACTAGGACAATGGAACCAGAAGTGCGAAGATGCTCATTTCCAAGTTTTGTCCTCAAAAATCATCATCCCTGCTGCACTCTATAATAAAAACATGTGAAAGAAAAAAAACTCTACTGCCCCCTACTGGTGGCAACTATCTCTTGGTGGCAACTATCTCCAATTCTGGTTCACTTTTATGAAATAAATCCATATTAGAATGATAAAAAAGTATGAAAGGAAGAGAAAACATGTTTATGCTATTTCAAACATATTTTTCTAGGGCTGTGACAACCAGATGCTTGTGGACATGTTACTACGTCTGAAATCCATTGTGTACTTGCCAGGAGACTTTGTGTGTAAGAAGGTGAGAACATCAAATATAATCATCCATGTATCTGATATGTTGATTGAATGTAGTAATTCAGTTATCATGGGCAAATGTCTTCCATCGCTTTATGCAGGGTGACATTGGAAGAGAAATGTATATTATTAAAGCTGGAGCGGTGCAGGTCATCGGTGGACCGGACAATACGATTGTGTTCGTGACTCTGAAGGCAGGCTGTGTGTTTGGAGAGATCAGGTACTACTTTATATACTCTACTGTTCAAAAGTTTGGGGTAAAAGAAGAATCTAACAGAGGCTGCATTTATTTGATCAAAAATACAGTAAAAACAGTAATATTGTCTTTTGTATAGATGTCTTTACTGTCACTTCTGATCAATTTAATGCATCCTTACTGAATAAAAAAAATAAATACTGACTAAACTTTAGTACAATGATAAAACAATGTCTAAAAAAAAGTTTCTAAAACAAAAAATGCATTTATTTTCAGTCTCTTACAGTCAGCAAAAGATGGAGGTAATAGAAGAACAGCAAACGTTGCTGCTCACGGATTCGCCAACCTTTTTGTGCTGGATAAGAAAGATCTCAATGACATCCTGGTCCATTACCCCGAGTCTCAGAAAGTGCTGGCCAGGAAGGGACGGTGAGTCAAAGGGTCACGGTCATGCAACATGCACTGTTTCTTCAAGAACAGATTTGATAGATAAATGCAGTAGCTACAATAAACGATGATTCATTCTCTGTGCAGGAAACTGATGAAGGCCAAAGGCAAAGCTGCTCCTGTCAAAGATGAAGGAGAAAAGAAGAAGGGATTGGCAATGTTTGGACAAAAACCACCCACTCCGAAAATGTTACGTGCTTTTGGAGGTTTTGGGAAAGGAGGATTACTGGAGAAACTCAAGGTGTGTGTGATGATCTGATGAGTGGAATAACGGTGCAACACACATATGTAAAGATTAAACATTTGCATACAAATAGTTGAGAGAGCTGAAATAACAATAACACTTCTCTTTCCTGCAGGCTCAAGCAGCAGAAAAAAAGAATTGAAAATTCCATCCATCCATCCACATACATCACTTACGACTATCTAAAACATCTATTAATCCATCCACCCATTTCGTCATCTAACCATTTATTTGCTGGTTATATCCATTTATCAATTACATCCATCCATCCATAACATCATCCATCTATGAATGATAAAATGGGTGGATAGATAGATAGATCACCATTTCATTATCCATCCATCCATTGCAACATCCATCTATAACGTCCTCATTCCATCCATTTTACCATCCATCCATTCATTCAGAACTACAGAAATGCGATTAAAACTGTAAATACTGACTGTATGTTTCTGATTTGTAGTTGGTATAGTGAAAGATTCTTTTCAACTATAATTCTGAACTTATTACCTAATCTGTTCAGCACTTTAGGCAGTGTCATGGTGGATTGGTTTCCTGGCCTTTGCATATTGTAAATAGGTCAATGTTTTTCATAAAATAAAAATAAAATATTTAATAAGTTGTTTCATTGTCATCTTCATTTATTGCATCTTAACATTGCAAAAAAATAATAAACAATCCACTTTTTGGTGTTTTATTTATTGTATGTGAAACAAGGCATGCTACAGGCACACAGATGCAAGACATATCAGCAACTGCTGAGCAGACACATTACATTATAATGATACTGTATCTGATGAAACAAAAATAGTTTTATTTAATTGACATTTAAGATGATATTCCTCTCAACGAGCTGTTACAGACATTGTGATTAAATGTAAAACAAGCTAAACTTAATTTGCATTTTAAACAGTTAATACTGATCCAAAAAGCTGATTACTTTTGCATATTATTATTACTACTGTATTTATGCATAGTGCATTCAGGCACATAACAGGATGACTGACCCATCCAGACGTCAGTATCAATGGCTTACATCTGTACAGACTGAGATCTGAGCACCATTCCTCAAGTGCCTTCAGCTTTATGTGCATTATGATCAAAAATAAAACTTGGCAATGTAAAAAGCTGCCACATGATTTCCACAGAATTAAATCAAACATATATGCACAATTTTTTTATCCACCTTATTCTTGTTGTAAAAGCGAGCGCAGCCATTTGTAATTTTTATGGGACTGGCTTCCGGTGCCATCCGCGTCCAGCTATTTTTAGCTGTACAAAACAGCTCATTTTGCTGCTTGATATTGCAAATTGGTGTGTCTTACCTTATTATAATGTATTATCTTAATTATGAACACACTGGTTCGTAGTGCAAACAATTTGACCATTTACTGCACTTTGTTATTCTTCTCGTTATTTCCCTACGGCGGCTAATGAACCGGAAGTCTCACCCATAGGCTTACTTGCGCATTGAAGAATAAGGTGGATAGGAACTGCACATTATCAGGAACATTAATGTGACCAATTTGAAATAATGCATTAGATATATGAAGAAATGGCTTTGTGAGTCACTGATTAAAAAAACATGTAGATATAAAAATATAAGATGTAAAGAATGATAATTACATGAAAAGTTAATGAGATAACGCTGACTGTAAACAATTTTGTAAGGAGTTAGTGGGAATGACACTGGAGATAAAAAAAAATGCCTTCATACCATTCGGTCATCTCACCTGCAACACTAACAAGGTTGATTTAAAATTTAAACTCTATAATATAATCCTAACCTTTTTTTTCAATAACTGATCATTTAGAGTAGGATAGTTCAGAATAACTGAAATTGAAACCAGCACAAACCACATGTATCTAGTGGTATATCTCTTTAAGAAGGCCTAAAGTTAGATAAGCAGGTTGACGACGTCCAGTTGTGGAGCTGTATGCGGTATGAAGGAAGTTAACAGGTCCTTCAGTTCTGTGTCTGCCCATTTGGAGCGTCCACTGGAGTGTTTGACTTCGGAGGAGGGAGCTTCATCATGTTAAAGAAGGTGACGACCTGACCAGGAACCTCTGCCAGAACACACTTCGCCAGCTCCTCTTTAGGAGACTACAGAGAGAAAGAAAACATTAGTCATCGTATTTTTGACTTTGAGCAGCAGAAGAAGGTTGGAGATGGTGAGAGGGGTTAAGCATCATAGTGTTAGTTACAAGACAGAGCAGACAACATAAACCGTATGCTGCGATCATGTCAGCTATCGATTAGCTAATATTATACTATTAGAATATTATGAACATTTGGGACTAGAACACTTGATATTACCTATACACACTTATATTACCTATAATTTTTAGATAATATAATTTGTAAGAATATAGATTATATAATTTTATATTATATTCATATAATTTATAAAAATAATGATGATACTATGTATCAGCAAAAAATTATGTATAATAAGTTTTTAGACTGTTATGGTTTGGGACATTAGCAATTTTATTATTTATATAGTATTATATTTATTAATATTTTTAGTTTTCATGTTAATTTTAGTATTTCTGTTATCCACTCTTTATCATTTTTATGCCCTGCTGTAAATTTTGACCAGTTGATGAAAAACAATATAATGTAATAAAATGTAATATATGCAATATAATGTAATTTAATATAATGTTATGAACATTTGGACATCTTCCACTTGATCATTGTGACAAATGACAGTTTTTAGCAGTTATATTAGCCTAACTATAATTTTCAGATAATATAAAATTTATAATAATATAGATTATATAATTTATATCATATACATTATATAACTATACATTATACTCATATAATTATAAAATTATTTATAATAATAAAATGTACCATATCACAAATGAAGCATAATGTTTAGCATTTTTATTATCTATATAGTATTATATTTATATCATACTGTTTTTATTATATTTATATTTACATATTTATTAATATTTTGAATTAGCTTTTATTTTTAGTTTTCATTTTAATTTTAGTATTTTTTATGCACTCTTATCATTTTTAGTATTTTTTATTTTTATTTAAATTTCATTTATTTCAGTTTTAGTAACTAGCACTTATTTTAGTTAATTGCCACTGCAAAATTTCTTTTCTTTTTTTTTTTATCTAAAATTTCAATTTCAGCCTAATTTCAATTAACAATTTTTAATAAGTTTTACTTTTAGTTATAGTAAGAAATAACAACACTTGTTAGGGATTAATTCAAATCAATAACTCGAAGTATTAACACTATTAAACCAATTAACCAAAACCAAAATATGGTTTAATATTGTATGAATAAAAGCTAGCTAGCCACTGACTAAACAGAAATGGATTCATTTTTCCTATAATGAGCGTTGCCACAGAAACGAATACTCTTAGAGTCCAAGGACTTCCGTTTCATAATTCAGATATGATATGAATGCAGCATAAATTCATCATGCTTTAGGAAAACCTCCTGTTTTGAGTTTCATCACCATCCAACATCTTCCTTTCCCTCAGTTTGTGATGCCATTTTATGGCAAATATGGCATACACGACTACTAATCCTGCAAAAACGATGGCTACTCCCAATAAAACAGATGAATATGACTGCTGTGACAGCTGAATGCTTTGTGAAGCGGTAATGTGCATTAAATGATTCAGACAGGCGCATGACAGAGGGTCAGGTGCAGATAAAGAAGAGAGCCCTACATGTTCACGTCTATGATTGTTTTGGCTCGTGCGGAGGTGCCAGGTTTATATATCTGAAGTAGGATGTGACTTGTTGTGGTAATTCTGCCAGTACACATTGGGCAAGCATTTCCCTGGGCGCCTGAAATGAAATGGACACAAAGGCACAGGTGAGACGCTACAAGCCATAACGTGGAAGATATATGGGACTAAAACATTATAAATATGAGTTGTTTTTGGCTCTGCACAGTGTCTACTGGCATAAACAATTATGAAAAGGGTTGGGAACTTGTCCCATAAAAATAATAAACAAAAAATAACAGAACAAAACGACTTTTGGTTTGTTAAGAGTTTTCGCATGTTCATTAAGGCTCAATCACACCGAGTGCGATAACTATAAAGATAACTATGTTAGAGTTCACATAAACGTACGCCCTTTACTCGCAGATGCATATTGAACACAGTTAACGCCGCAACCGAACCTATAGCACGAATCATCAGAGCAACAGGTGGACTCTGATTCCCAAACAAATGACTCTTATAAACTGGTCATTTTTGGTGAATCAAAAACATACAGCATAACCAGAGTAATCCAAATAATTCCTGAACAATTTACTCTTATCAGATGGTTATTTTTAAATGAATCAAAAACTTACAGTGTGACCAGTGTAAACAAAATGATTCACGAACAAATGACTCTTATTAGCTGGTTATTTTTAAGTGATTCAAAAACATAAAGTGTGACCAGTGACCAGCAGGTTCTTAGTGAATCAATCACTTTTCAATCACTATATATATTTATTAGTGAGACGGAAATGAGTGGTTACTGATTGCTTGTTCACATCTAATGAATGAATGAAATTTTTCACATCTTAATGAAATTTGTTACCTCATCTTTTGTTTGATTGTGTTATGTAAAACACAATTATATCTATGCTACCCTTAAAAAAAACACCATTTCATTCATTCAGGACGTGATACTTTCTGCAAGAATGGTTGCTATGGGGTGGAAGATTTCTGGTAAACTCAGAGAATCTTTATATATATATATATATATATATATATATATATATATATATATAAAGAAATATAAACATTCCTTTCTCAAAAGAACTAAAAGAAGCGTTAAATGAACTGTTAAGGAACCTAATTGTTACGAGGATTTGAACTAGTGCTGTCAAACAATTAATCGCGATTAATCGCATCCAAAATAGAAGTTTTTGTTTGCATAATACATGTGTATTTTGTGTATATTTATTATGTATATATAAATACACACACATACAGTATATATTTTGAAAATATTTACATGTATTTACATGTTTAAATTAGTGCTGTCAAATGATGAATCGCGATTAATCGCATCCAAAATAAAAGTTTGTTTACATAATATATGTGTATTCTGTGTATATTTATTATGTATATATAAATACAAACACATGCATGTATATATTTAAGAAAAATTTGTTATGTTTATATATTAAATATATTTATTTATAATATAAAATCTAAGAATATGAATATATAAATATAAATTAATATATAAACGTAAATATTTTCAGAATCTATACTTGTGTGTGTGTATTTATATATATATATATATATACATAATAAATATACACAGTGCACATACATATATAATGTAAACAAAAACTTTTTTTTGGATGCGATTAATCACGATTAATCGTTTGACAGCACTACTATAAACTAAATCGATAATTGCAATCTCCATCCCTAATTTTTTTGACCTCCATGAACATGCAAATAAAATGTTTGAAATAAACATATAGCCCTCATATATGTTTATATCAATGAAAATAAACACATAAACAAACATGAATGACACTCCATGATACTCCAATTAGTTCTTAGGCTTATTTTCTTCAAAATGGCTGTAAAACTACTACAGTATGCAGAAAAACAAAATAATAGAAAATTAAGATTTTAGAAAGCACCTAGAGAGATAGGCCCCAAAAAGGAAAAAGCCAAAGCATGAGCAAGCCCAAATTAGCTGTGTACTAAACTCCTGGTTTTTCACTCACGTTCTGGAACTTTCTGAAGGGCACAAACTGCACAATATCGCGTACGGCCGGTTCTCCCGTGACAGACTTCAGGCGCCCGTCATCTCCGTCCAGAATCTCCATATCTGTGAAGTCGGCTTTGCCTACGCCCACAATGATGACTGACATGGGCAAGCGGGAGGCGGCGACTATTGCTCCACGCGTCTGGTCCATGTCCGTGATCACTCCGTCTGTGATGATCAGCAGGACAAAGTATTGCTGAAACAGATAGGGGGCGGAGTCAGAAAGACATAAAGTGTCAGTGTGTAAAATATTTGGGTTTGGGTTGAATCTCACCGACGCTGTTTTCTGCTGTAAAGCCTGCTGTGCGAAACGAGCCACGTGGTTAATAATGGGAGAGAAGTTCGTAGGCCCGTAAAGTTTGACCTGAGGAAGGCACATCCTGTAGGCCTCCACCACACCCTCCACACCTATGCAAAGAGAAATATAACTTCCTGTTTATACACATAATTTCCTGTTATGTGCAGGGGTTGAAAGACTGATATTGTAATATACCTGCACAGAATGGATTTGCGGGATTGAAGTTGAGAGGAAACTCATGAGACACCTGGAAAAAAACCAGAATAGTAAACCGAGGCTTCTGGGAGTTTGTCACAGTAACAACAGCAGATGTCATTTCATTTACCTGCCATGAAGGTGGAATCTGGGCGCCAAATCCAAACGCAGGAAACATTTTGTCACTGGAGGATATGAAAGAAAGAATTAGACCTATGGGGTTTTTTTATTTGATAATATGATGAATAAATATATTGCTGGTGTCTTTGTACCTGTCATAGTCCTGGACCACGAGGCCAACTGACCAGATTGCTGAGAGATATTCATTCACACCTTGAGGACTGATGTAATGTAAAGAATCAGGTGACCTGGTGTCACCATTTGACCCTGTGAAGTCTATGCCCACCTGGAAGAGAAGAAAGATGTGAAGCACATGAGTAACCATGCTTCAACGTGAAGGAATATAATTCATAGAGATATAATATATGCAGTATAATTCTATGTAAGTATGTCTGTCTTTTTATATATCATAACTAAAATAAATAAAAATATCATTTACATTAAAATCTAAAAAATGTCATTATTATTGTTGTTTTTATAAATAATACATTCATATTATTTTTATAATATATATTATAAAATACTGTTCCAACATAAATGAATTTAATTCATAGAGACATAATATATGCAAATATAACCCTAAATAATAACATAAAATAATTTATATTAAAATATATTAAAAAATGATTTATTATTGTTGTTTTTATAATAATACACTGATATAGCTTTTGAAATATATATTATAAAATATTACTACAATATATGGAATTTATGTAGACATAATATGCTTTATCAGCAAATATAATTCTACGCAAATATGTATCTTTTAATCTATACTAAATTAAACAAATAAATTTAAAAGATAATAAATAAATAAATAAAACAATTATTACTTATATTGTAAATTGTGTATTGTATTTATTATTTAGAATGATTTCTTTCTATAAAAAGAGTATTTTTTATTTATATTATTAAAATTTAGAATAGTTTTTTATATTTAATTTTAAAAATTGCTCTAACATGAAGGAATTTATTTATTTTATAGATACATAATACATGCAATATTATTAAGATAAACAAACAAATAGAGAAATGAAGTCTAGAGAAGAGCATTTTGAGAAATATTAGACTATATACTTAATTATATTTGACTTGTTACCTGTTAGTGATGTCTTAATTATTTAATGTGTTTAAATAAACCTTTTATGAAACAAGTTATGGCATCCACTGAGTAAATGACTATATTTCAACAACAAATGGTAATTGTATCATTTAAAAGTTAATTCAAAAACGGCATTATGTGCAATTTACATGTTTGCATAGGCAACTCATTTTTAATTTGAATGTTGGTTATTATAGTTAAAAATAAATAGTAATTGAATATAAGTTTGGGCTCCGTTGTTAATTGTAACCTTATAGTAGGCTAATGTAAAAGGGCTCCCTATAGTTTAGAGGAGAAGCTGAAGTATATTTATAATATATATATGACTTACAATGAAATTTATCTGGCAGCCTCCCATGATGTAGTCCAGAAAGGTGTATTCCCTGGTAATCTGAGACAGCAAACACAATCATGTCTATAAATGTTTGCATTGGGTTTAATATTGAATGTTGAGAATAAAGTGTGTTTATGTGACACAGTACCTGACAAACTTTCACACTCACGACCCCAGAGTTCTTATAACTTCTCTTCTTCTGTTTCTTTTTGCTGTTTATGCACTCAAACTCAGCCTGCAGGACACAAATCACCTTTAGTTCAGAAACATTCACACATTCATCAGGTAATGAAATCAAAAGTGCTTTGAGGATCACCTCACCGGAGCACTGCGGGACGCCTCTTGCAGACGCTTCATATTGGTCTCAAAAATCCCTATCAAATCGTGAGATCCATCGTTGTCATAATCATAACACTCAACCTAAAGAGGGTTGAAAATACAGCATGAAATGATCTGATCTGATCTGATCTGATCTGGAGTGAATGAGATTGGAGGGTAAAACAGAGGGGAATTTAGAGAGGTCATGCAAAAAGTCCATCAAATGAAGAACCATAGCACAGGTCTACTTGGTCTCTTCATTCAAAAATTAGTAAGACACCACCAGAACAGCACACCAAACAGGATATCTCTAAATGAATGAATAGATGAAAGATGTTGGACACCCTGCCACTTTCTACTGCCCACATTTCATAAGGTTAGACATATGAAGAAACCTGACAAAGAATATTCTAGCAGCAGTGTGTTCTCTGAATCCTTCACTAGGACAGCGAGTCTTTCTGAGAAAACAGAATGATTTGAAATACAGTAATTAACAGTATTCTAAACTCTAAATAATTACATATAAATCTTTATGGAAAAATAAATTTGTACTCCATGACATATTACTGAAATACAGTAATTAACAGTATTCTGAACTTAGTTATTTATTTGATTTACAGTAACTCTGTTTAATATGTGATACAAAATAAATAAAAATATATAATTTAATATGCAAAAAAATATTTAATTACAATGAATTATATTCAATTCAAAAATTACCATTTATTTATTTTTAATTATTATTTTAATAACATAATTTATGTTTAAGTTATATTTTTATTAGTGCTGTCAAACAATTAATCGCGATTAATCGCATCCAAAATAAGTTTTTGTTTACATAATGTGTGTACTGTGTATATTTATTATGTATATATAAATACACACACATACAGTATATATTTTGAAAATATTTACATGTATATGTTTATATTGATATAATTGATATTATATATAAATATTTTAAATGTATAAACTTAACATATTTTTCTTAAATATATACATGCATGTGTGTGTGTTTATATATACATAATAAATATACACAGCACACACACATATATTATGTAAACAAAAACTTTTATTTTGGATGCGATTAATCGCGATTAATCGTTTGACAGCACTCATTTTTATATATTCTATTAACTTAACTGGCAAATTTGCATGCCACTTTCATCATTATTACATTTCAATGAGTTATAAGAATTTGAATATTTGAATTCTACCTACATCATGCTTTTACTGCTTATACATGCTTTTTTCCCACAATGCTTTATCCAAAATATTGGGGTTGGACAGAAAGCCCCCCCCCCCCCCCCCCAATTTGTGTTCAACACCATTATTTCCCCTTCAGCCTTATTAATTCGCCTTTCATTCTTTATTTTCATAACAATTTTAAACTATTTGGTTATGGTTCCTTTAAAGTTCAGATTTAACCTTTCAAATGAAACTAAGGTTTTAAAATTCACAGATTCAAACGCCACAGTTTCCTGAGAACGACCCAACTAGCTAAAGACTTCAACACATGAAAAGGGTTGAAATGACCTCATTCAGGAAACAACAGTTGGACAGAATAGCTCTATACTGATCTATGAAGGGCAAACCAGCAGCTATTCAGTGACACACACATTTATAAATGAAACAGCCGTTCTGATGAAAAATACCTGCTCTTTTCCCGACAGTCAGTTTCCCTTTAAGATGCTTTAGCAAGAAAAATCACAAAGTCATGAATACTGATTGTAAGCCACCAAACACCCTCTGACTGACAAGCCAAAGCAAAGCCAGAGTTTTACAGCCTCTACAGTCAATTACGGATTGCTAATCCATGACACTTATGTTAGCAACAGAGAGCTTTTTAATGTTATAAAATAACTTTTATAGCAACCAGTGAACGCAGACTCTACCTTGATTGGTTTCTCCATGTCTCCTGCACAGAGAGACCGTAGAGGGATTTTAAAAGGCCTCCAGCAAGGATTCAAGTTATTCTTCACCACCTGGTATGAACGATAACCATTAACATTCACAATAAACATTAACAACAACCACTCAGAGAGTTAACACTCCACATCTACATACAAACACACAACACACAATGCACCTCAGTTCTGTGAGCAAGCTGCCAGCCTGTTTCCGTCTGCCTGTAAAATTCCAGGTAGGGGTCTGATTTTCCAAAGAAATCCTGCAAGTAAACTCACATTTAGACACTGAATGCATTTTATAGTTTAAAAGTAAAGCAAATTCACAAACTCACATCTCATGTCTTACCTTATTATCCAGTTTTCTGGCCTCCATCTCAAAATTCACAACTCTGTTGTCCTTGATTTCCTCTGCACTGATCTGAAGTGAATATAAATACAAATATTTGCGGTTTGTATATGTTGTAACTGTTTTATTGAGTAAGGACCTATTAAATTGATCAAAAGGGTCAGTAGGGAAAATATTTAAATATTTCTATTTCCAATAAATGTTGTTTTTTAATCTAGTCATCAAAAAAAATTGAACATTGATAATAATAATAATAAATGTCTCTTAAGCAGCAAATCAGCATATTAGAATGATTTCTGAAAGATCATGTTACACTAAGGACTGAAGTAATGATGCTGAAAATTCAGCTTTACATCACAGGAATAAATTACATTTTAAAATATATTTTAAAATAAAGCAGGTATTTTAAATTGTAATAATATTTCAAAATATTACTGATTTTACTGTATTTTTGACCAAATAAATGCAGCCTTGGTGAGAAAAAGAGACTTTAAATAAATGTAAAAATCTGTGTTATATATTAAAACAGTCCACCATCAATTATATCCACAACAAGCTGATGTTCTTTATGTCACAACAACTTTATGGAAAAATGTATTCTCTAGCAACCACATCTAGAGTAAATATAATGAAATATCATGAATATTCACCGTAATCGTTCCCTTTCCTGCAGGTTTCTTGTTCTTCAGAACCAAAGGTCTCGTCAGCTTACTACTGGAAACAATCTGTGTAGAAATAAAAAGAAAAAAATACACATCAGACAATGTCACGGAGGAAAAATGACTTCAAAACATGGATGTTTAGGATCTTTGGTTGTCTTACCTGACCCAACGAGCACTCGAACTCGCCCAGGAAGTCGTCATCGCTCAAATCGACAGTTTTATTGTCAATATCGTAAAGGCTGAATCTGAGTTTCTGAACAATCTCAAAGTAGTAATCGACAACAAACTTCTTGGCAAATTTTGGGCTTAAGCAGTTCTTAACCCTCTCAGTGCGATCGACCTATGAAACAAAACATTCAGATTCCTAAATATGCATAGGCATTCACATAGATATTTGAACTATTTGCACAACAAACAACAAGTGACCTGACCTCAAACCACTGGTTTCCTGATGTGTTCGTGAGCAGGACACACAGCGGGTCGGATTTGGACCCCACATCCATGTCAAGCAGGTTTTCACAGGAGACTGTCAGCTCCACCTTGGTTACACACGACGTTGCCATTGGACTGATCTGTTTACATAGAAACATTAAATGGAAACTTGGTGAATGTGCTATGAGAACTGAAAGCTTTTGAAATAACCGCATTTTCTATGCTACAAACTGGTAGACAGTCATAGGAACAATCCAGTGGTTTCTGTATTTCCCTTTGTGCTTGATAACATGCTGTGGCCTCTGTAACCACTATTTAAGTGGGCCGAACTGCAATATATATATATATATATATATATATATATAATTGACTTAATTTCTTAGGGTTAGTTGTTAGCACCTAGGCATGTACTGGTTGAAAACACTATGACAGAGTAAGTTTTAGTTTCCCACGCTACTTATTAGTTTAATTAGCCTAACTTGTCAGAACACATTCTGATTGAATCAGACCGGTTCTGTATCTAAAGAATGACAATGTGTTTAGTTTAGAATCAATAATGGATTAAATAAGTGTTGCTGATGTTGTTTCATTTTAAATGGTTGTTTATTATGAACTAATAATGATGACTAGCATTCACTCTGCTCAAATAAATTCAAAGCAGACTCCGATTTAGGTCATATCTCATTTGTACTCTATAATGTTGCTTGTTTGTTTTTTTCAAAGCCCATTTTATTTAAATTAAGATTTGGAAACAACACTATTTTGCAAATCTTAAGTCAACTTGCAACTAGTTACAACATAACTGTTCACGCAGATTACTCAAGTCTCTCTAAGGCAAATAATGTATTTAAATTGTTGTGTATGAAAGTATATTGAGTAGGAAACATACATGAATAATATATTCAACATATTAAGGTTGCACTGTAAGATTCTGTAAGACTTATTTATTAGCAGTTGTTTTATTTAGACTATGTAATCTGTTTTTGTATTTTTTCTACATTATATATTTTTCTACAATACAATTTTAACTATATTTCTTGCTGCAACTTTGTAATAATAATAGTAACCTTTATTAGTTGGCATTAGTTAATGCATTAACTAAAATGAGCAATACATTTGTTATAGTACTTATTAATCTCATTAATTTTAGTTCATGTTATCTCAGGTTCTTTAAATAATTTTAGCAGATACAACCTTTGATTTGAATAATGTATTAGTAACATTAACTGAGTTTAATACATTTTTCAGAAGTATTTTTCATTGTTAGTAACTAATGTGAACAAATGAAACCTTACTACCTAAAGTGTTTTCATTATAATATATCAGTTTATTTAAATGGCTAACGAGTTATACTTTGTACTATGCATATAATCACAATAAAATAATGTTTTAGTGTATAATCTTACTTTAAGCGTGAATTATATAGTAGTGTGATTGATAGGAGGTGTTTTCGTGCAGAAGGGTGTGTGTGTTGGAGCTGAATGAGCTGTAGGCCACAGTAATTTAAACAAAAACCTTGAGCGTGAGAGAAGGTGAACGAGGAGTCGCTGTGCGATTCTGTGTGGGAGGAACAATGGAGGCTCTTGAATGGAAAACTTGACTTAATGCCAGTGCTGTCATTACATGTCAGATCTCATCACTGATCATAGATTTCTAAGACGTTTAATAGGTGGTTATTAAATGAAATGGCATTTATTGAAGTTATTTACCCATACTGAAAGAAGAGTAGTATCAAATGGTAATAGAACACAATGTTTTCCTATAAACTAAGTAGGGCCTACTACATGATCAGCATATTTATGGTATGTACATAAACTCCAAGGTACTTCCCAAAATAACTGGTACATATCCAAAAGAAACATGGTATTACCCTGGTATTATTATTAGCATTAAGCTATGCAGAAACATATTCACTTAAATTACGTAAAAAAAAAAAAAAGAAAATATGTATAATCAGACAAAAATAGGAAAAGGTTCTGCTTCTCTCATCTATCAACACTGTCTTCAATATAATAAATCTAGCCTACATGCTATAAAAACCTGTTTTCTTTTGCATTTATGAAACATGTGTGACCCTGGACCACAAAACCAGTCATAAGTAGCACGGGTATATTTGTAGCAATAGCCACCAATACATTTTATGGGTCAGAATGATCGATTTTTCTTTTATGCCAAAAATCATTGGGATATTAAGTAAAGATCATGTTCCATGAAGATATTTTGTAAATTTCCTACCATAAATATATCAAAACTTAATTTTTGATTAGTAATATGCATTGCTAAGGACTTCATTTGGACAACTTTAAATGCGATTTTCTCAATATTTCAATATACTTCTCAGATTCCAGATTTTAAAATAGTTGTATCTCAGCCAAATATTGTCCTATCCTAACAAAACAAAAACAAAATATTGTCCTATCCTAAAGCTCATTTATTCAGCTTTCAGATGATGCATAAGCCTCAATTTTAAAAAACTGACCCTTATGACTGGTGGTCCAGGGCATAGGTCCAGGGTCACATATGGAATGCATCTTTATTTACAGTGACGTCATCATCTGCTATGACGCTACGCTTTACTTCCATAGCTATGGAAATAATTGCATCAACTACAGCAACACTGTAAGGTAAGGATCTCGATTGTATGCCATTAAAAGTATGAATATCTTACCTTGAGTCGTTAGTAGTTGGTGTCCGTCTGCGTAACTGTGTTACTAGTTTCGGTTTAGTCTGGTTTATTTTTCCTGGTGTTTCAGTCTCCTCGATGTTGGGAAGCTTGATGTTATAAATGTTGTTAGAAATAACAACCGAGTCCCTAAAATCTAATGTAAAGCGTCTGTTTTGATCCGTTTTTGAGGGTGTCAGACCGTTGCGTCGCCCCTCTGACGGTATACTGCGCATGAGCAGTCGATTAAGAAACTACAAAAGCTAACCATAGCTAGTGGGAGTGTCTACACACAGATACAAAGATTTGTTTTTGGCTGTTAAATTGTATCTGTAAAATCTCTTAAATTCCATTACTTAAATGAACATATGGTTAATCTAAACTATTTTTAAATGTTTTATGTTTTAATAACCGGGCTTGCTTTGTGCCTTGAGTAATCGTAAGAAATCAAAATACACTATTTCATGTGCTAAAATGCTAAGACGTTATTATTCTATTAGTCCAAATGTCTTAAAAGTGAGCATGAAATACACAGAGAACATTTAAAAGTAATTCTATTACAAAAAAAATAAATTAAATTACAGTGATTAATAACTGCACTGTGAAACATTTCCAAACACAGATCTCTCAACATAAAAAACAACAAAACGCCATTAAATGGAGAACTAGATAAATTTATTTAAACAAAAGCTAAAGATAAACATAAAACTGTGCTGATAGTCTCAATGGAAACTCTGAAGGACTGTGCCACTTGAAAAACCACCAGGAAGGATTCAAGAATATATATTTGTTACAAAGAATATTTCATTTTTGTTATAATATTTGGTGTATTACATTTTTTAATTGAACTTTGGATTAATATGCCATAAACACAAAAACATTTCATCTATACAGAACATATCTGTTTATCCTATATTTATTACAGTAAGTATATACAGTAGCTATATTCATATCAGTTTTGGAGCTGGTGTGTTTGTGAATGACTCATATAAGCGGTCCTTTGATATTAAATTAAATATTTCTCTTAAAGTAGATACAGTAAATATTTGAAATATATAATCCAATTGTCAATATAAAATCTTCAAAAAAGCCTAATGAGAATAGGCAGTGCTGGTCTACTGTTCAACTTTCACAGAAGATATAAAACACACATATGACAACAATATTTTACAGTAAAACAGAATCAAAACAGATAGCAGCAGTTTAGTGTGCCACTAAATTGAATTGGACTGTCCAGCGCACATTTGCCTTAGACTGTCCAGCTCTTCTGTCATTTTCTGCTTCTGGTTTTCAATGACGGCGATGCGCATCTCTAAGCTCCGCACATAGTCCTTCTTCCTGCGTCTGTATTCTTTGGCCGCCGTCCTGCAAAAGCACAAGCAACACGGGCAACACACCACATTGACTGGCTCTGGAGCACTCGGGCCTCCAGCATACACACATGCACACGTCACCACCTTTCGCACACGGGACGACACACAACCATGCAGCTGTCACCTTATCCGATTATTATTACTAGCAGTGGCTAGACATTACGTGAAAAGCGTGTTTGCTCTGTAAACGGTATAGTCTTTCATGTTTTGGTTTGCAATGGACTGTTGTTATTCTGTTTTGTGACAGTATAGGTCTTTAAGAGCCTTGAGTTCTTCAATAAGCGTCTTGTTTTGTTTTTCAAGCACGGCGACTCGGTTCTCGAGACATTTGACATATTCTTTCTTCTTCCGCCGACATTCCCGGGCAGCTTCCCTGGAAGCAACAACAGAGAAGCTCTGTGAGCGTGAATACTGTAAATCTTACATTTTGTTTACAGGTTCCACTTCATGCAAGTCAGAACTGCAGAGCATCGTCGTGGCAAGCTTGTAAAAGCAAGTCCAAACCGGGAAAACTTGAGTTGTGAATGAGTGGTTTTTTAGTTGCATGTATAACACAAGTGATTCCACAGGCTTGGTTTTTCCATTCTAAGCATCGTTATGAAACAAAGAAAGCTTTTATCACATGCTCCACACACTGAGACATCATTTTCATACTCAAGCATGATGCAGTGTTAGGCTACAAGCAAGAAAACAAGCCTTTGACCTCATCAGAAGTTGAAAGCAGACGAGTGGCTGCAACTGAAGAACATGCAAGGCCTCAGGTGCAGAAAGAACTGAGGAAAAGACCAAGCAACACACCAAGATGGACTGCAATGAGCTGCTACAATGATTTCATGCTCTTAGGCTAATGCTACTTGGGGCAACTTTTTGAGCAATTTTGCCGGGCAACTTCTATTGAGCAATGTTGCTTGGGCATTTTCCCCTTGAGAATGGGTAACACATTTCTATCTGGATATTTTAGATCGGTCGTGGGCCCTGTGTCTCACCCGGTTGCACGTTGACGGCAACATTGCTCAAAAAAGTTGCCCAGTGTATCATCAGCCTTAGGCTACAGAATGCAGTGGTAAGGCTATGTTCACACTTGGCGTCTTTTTTTGAAGCTGCCAGCGTCTGTTTTACATTATAATCCTATGGAGTAAACCGTGTTTTCAAAAAAGCCCTGAGTGCTTTTTAAAACGCCACCGCCGGCGTCTTTTTCTGCAGCTCAGAGTGTCTTTTCAAGTTGAAAAAGGTTCAACTTTTCTGAAAAAAACGGCCTACGTCAAGCGCTTTTTTACAGCTGACCAATGACAAGTGAGTGGCGAGTCATTTCCATAACAACAAAAACAACAAGAAAAAAGGAGAAGATAGCCGGTAGACAGATTGTACTAGTTTCGGAGCACAAGGAGTTGTATGATATGAGCACAAAACTCTATCTAGTCTAAAATATGCCGCAAACCATGCATCATCCAACCGGAGCTCCTGGACTAAATTGTTGGAAGCACCATACAGTTTCCTTCCCCGTATAATGTCGAGCTCCCACAAACGTAGTTGTGAATCAACATTACCCTCCCCATTAACTTCAAAAGCATTTCTGCAGCACACAGCGCTAGGCTAGCATTGCAGCTGTTGTTATAGCAACAAAAGACGCCCTCGGCTGCTATTTGTAACCAAAACGCTGCCAGCTTTTTATTTTACCAAAAAAGCACTTTTCAACTTTTTCTTGTCAAAAAAGACACCAAGTGTGAACACGCCCTAATTCTGAAACGGGGAAGGACAGCTGGGCATTACCTGTTTTTCATCAGTCGGAGTTCCCTCTTACGTGATGCTTCCTCAGTCAGATGCTGAGGGCTTGGCAGAGAGCCGGGTGAGCCGTCCATTGCCTGGGAAAGGCCAGATGCAGGAGAGGAAATCTGATACGCAGACATACCTCCAGTGGTGGCTGCAAAAACACAACAACACATTAGTTTACAGTGGAAAAGTTCCCAATATTTCAAAGACATTATTTTACAGAACATTTACTGCATATTTTGTGTTTCCATCACAGGTAAGAAGGATTTTTCTGCTGGCCCAGTCAGGCCAGTAGTTCAGATTTGTTCATGTTCAGAATATTTTCATTGACCTAACCACAAAAATATTTCAATATTTATCATTTTCAGTAAATTGTACAGTAACTGTTCTTTACAAAAGAATAAAATTGTTTAACCACCTAGCACAAAACGCTCTCACAGTCATCCCAGGTTATCATTTCTGTAAGCCCCACACCTGCAATATTTAATCAGTGAAAGGAAGTGTGATATTGTGGTTATTGCTATGGCTGTTTTGGGTGTTATAACCATGCTATGATAGAACAACATTTTTCAAACAATACATTTCACAAAAGGAAGTGTCTAAAAGCTTTTTGGTGCCAATAGATTATGTAAGTAAGTAAGTAAGTAAGTAAAGAAAGAAAGAAAGAAAGAAAGAAAGAAAGAAAGAAAAAGAGTAGAGTTAACATTATACTACAACAAGAACAACTAACTATTTTTCAGGACATTTACTGAAAGCACTTCTCCTATTTCCCATAACATGCTCTACAAAATTCCAGAGAATGAGTTATGCATAAATATAACAGAAATAGAAATAAAATTAACAGATTGCAAAAAATTATACTGACACAGAGTTCATTCTGAAGTCTGATGCCATGAGTCCATGAATATCACCATGTTACTAAACAGGCCTAAAGATCAGCTGAATCAAATGTCTGCAAGGACCAAAGGCGGTGAATTACTACCCACTGGAGATAAGCAAACACACTGTGTGACCTCTGAGTATGTCACACTGGTAGATTATACACAGATCTACTCGTAGTGTGGACTGCACACCAATAAGAGCTCCAGCATACAGTATTTGTGCAGGGTGAAACGCTCTTATGAAAACAAAGTGATTCAATTTCCCCCAGCAGCAACAAACTATGTGGTCACAGTTACAAAACTGTTACTGAAGTTCTTACTTTTTGATCTCTCTTCATTGAAACAAGTTAAATCATTTTACAAAGCTCCATGAACAATGGAATAAAAAAAAATGCACAGCAACATTTCTTTAAATGTGTCTGATTCTCTTTCTCTTTGTCTCCGTGGAGACTGCAGCATATTATAAGAGATGATTAATCTGGTAGTCTTGCTCTCGCAAAAGGAGCTGCCTGTAATCACAGCATGACTCTAAACTGACGTCAATGTGCATCTTATTTGCCGTTCAGCATTTACATTTCCCTGCTGGTGTCCAATTCCAGGAAACAACATGACGTCAGCTGCACTGTGAGTGGGCGGCGCATTCACGCGCTTCACAGAGAGAGAGAGAGAGAGAGCGACAGAGGCGCTGAAAGAAACGAGTGAGAGCTACAGAGGAACTCAACAGGAAGCAAAAAATATGAACATTTCATTCTTTCAGCCTGTTGCATGCTGCAGAGATGATTCATCGCAAGAATATAACGAAAGAACAGATTCGATACAAATCGTATATCGTTTTCTCAGTACAATCTCTGTGTCTCTACCAAAACTTCAAAGTTTTGTTTGAGCATTTGAAATGCTGTTTGTCCGTTCATGTTCTCTGAACACAGTTGGTTGAAATTTAAAATGACCCAATCAATTTCAAAAACAGCCAAACTAAACAGATTTTAAAGCAAGTTCCCAACATGCTGAAAACCACATAAGAATGACAGAAAACAGCGGACGTACCTGATTCTGTCTCATCTCCAGTCACAGCCATGTATAGTAAGCTGAAAGCTTGTCTTTCTCTCTCTGCTGTCAGAATGCAATGCTGCCCAAACCACAAGCTAAGTGTGCAGTCACTGTCAGGGCCATTGACATCACTATGACATCATTAGCCCCCTGATGTCAGTAACGCAGTGGCTAGCAGAGCCAGCCCTCCCTCTCCCCACCCCCCTCTGCCGTCATTCACACATCAGACAGAGTGCTGGACCGAAGTAAGCTACAGAAGGCAGTTTTTTATGCTTAAAAGCTGCCTATGTGTAGCACTGTCCTTAGATTTTCTTTTCAATTATGATTTCAACAAAAAGAAGATTCATTATGTATAATGGCATGTGATATTGTTTTTGGAGTCTTTAAATTTAAAAACAAATGAGCTTCCTGGTAGGTTGCGAATTGCATGAAAACTGTCAGGAATATATATGGATCACTTTTAACTCTAAAATAAAAAGAAAGAAATTACACTATACCATTCAAAATGTTTTTTTTTAATACCAATTAATATTTTCATCAAAGAATCCTGAAAAAAATGTATCACCGTTTCCACAAAAATATTAAGTGGCACAACTGTTTCCAACATTAATAATAAGAAGAAATGTTTCTTGAGCAGCAAATCATCATATTAGAATGACTTCTGAAGGATCATGTGACACTGAAGACTGGAGTAATGATGCTGAAATTTGAGTTTTGCATCACAGAAATAAACTACATTTTACAATATATTCATATAGAAAACATTTTTTTTAATTCTTAAATTATTAATAATTTAAATATAATTATTAATATTAACTGTATTTTACATTAAATAAATGCAGCGTTGGTGTGCATAAATTTCTTTCTGAAACATTCAAAATTTTATTGACTCTAAATGATTAAACGGAAGTGTATATATATATATATATATATAAATGAAGACTATTTTTAGGAACATTAAGATTTTTATTTTTTTTTAAATTGGCATTTCATGCATTTTGCACATTTTCTTCACCAGAATTCCTTTACTGCAATGAACAAATATCTCATTGCTATGTAATTATCATGAAAACAATGTCGAATGCAAACTAAAATAATCCTAATGGTTCTAATGTCTTATTTTGGGGCAAAAAGTGGCCAAGACATGTTCTAATGAGAATCACCCATGTGTTACGTCTACGAGTTTAATGTTTATTTAGCATGTGGATTTTAAAAATTCTTAGGTTTTTACTTTTATATGGTATTATTTCAAATGAGAGTATAATCCAAATGAACGACTCAAATGGTGATGTCATTACCTTGGCCCTTATCTTCAGATACAATGTAAGTGCCATTGCTGGAGTGGACAGCATACTGCATTATGGGAGACCCAGGCCAGGAAGTGAAGGTATCATATCTCTGCTGGCAGGGGATAAACTGGACACCGCCACTCTGGTTGACAGAGACTTTAAAGTAATAAAACAAAAGTCATATGAGGACAAGCCTGTGCACTTCATACTTTTGATTTTGTCAGAGACAATAATGTTTATACAAGTTTGGTTAAATCTACAGTGGCCTTAAAAATTATTTCACAAAAAGTGTTTTTCTATTTTTTAAATGACAAAACAATAGATATATTGTTTAAAATTACACAAAAAGTATTTGAACACCTTATTGTCAAAGGCCAGTGAAACTCAAGGCAAAATTCCTTAAAAAATCACAGATAACCAGCTGATTAAAAAGTCAAAAATGGCTCAGAAAAGTAATGTTAGTTTAGTATAATTTATGTGGGGATGCCATTTGGTTTGATATATTATTATAGAATGCAATGGCATTTATACATTTTTAAAAATGACTTGAGCATGCACAAGCATCTAAATAGTTTTTGAGGCCACAGTACATGTGAAATATGTATTTGAAACATCTCACTGAAAGGGCCTGCATTGCTATTGTTGAAAATATTTCTTGCGGATGTCTCAACATCCAACTTCTGTTTAGCATCTTCATCGTTTGGAGAGTCACCAAGATGTGTACTGGTTGAAGAGTCAGGTAGATCCCCTTTTGTGTTCTCTTTGCAAATTACTAATGGTGCCTGAGGAAAAATCAAAAGACAGGTTTTGATTATTACGAGAATAGCTCACCAAAAAAGAAGTTTTGCCGGAAATTTATTTACCCTCAGGCCATCCAAGATGTAGATGAGTTTGGAGAAATTTTGCATTACCTGCTCACCAGTGGATCCTCTGCAGTGAATGGGTGCCGTCAAAATGCAAAATGCTGATAAAAACATCACAATAATCCACAAGAAATCCACACGACTCCAGTCCATCAACTGACATCTTTTGAAGTGTAAAGCTCTGTGTTTGTAAGAAACAAATCCACTGACTTGAGTTGTGTTGTAGATTATAGTAATGTTTTTATCAGCTGTTTGGACTCTCATTCTGACGGCACCCATTCACTGCAGAGGATCCATTGGTGAGCAAGTGATGTCATGGTAAATTTCTCCAGTTCTGATGAATAAACTTATCTACACCTTGGATGGCCAGGGGGTGAGTAAATTTCCGTCAATATAGCCCTTTTCTGAAACCCTGATTTCTTAACCCACCAGATATATAGGATTAGCCAGGCTAATTTAACCTACATAAACAAGAAAGTTCCTACAGTAATCAGTGAGGTTTAGATCACACACACACACACACACACACACACAAGCACACAAGGTCATTCCTACGCTTTTTTCCACCTGCCACCTACATGTGCGACCAGATCACACACGTCTAAACCCACACTGTCTTAGTCACCCTGAGGCACCACATAATTGCACAAATCACTGAAGCTGTTAAGGAGACTGTGCACTACTATAAGTGATCAGTTGAGTTTTAATGGGAACCCCTGTGACCAGAGGCAGTGTGTTTCTGACCCATTTGCAGTAAAGAGAGTGACATGTAAGCCAGTAGCTAGTAAATTTTACCTGTTCATATTCTGCAGACTGCGTGATTGGTTGACTTGCATCACCTGCATCCATACTCCTTTAAACTAAAGAGATTAAAAAATAATAATACAATCCCTGCTATACACTCTTTTTAATAATAACAATAATAATAATAATATGTATATTGTGTCTTATTGTGCATATAATGTATTATTATTATCTTTTATAAAAAACGAGCAACGAGATTTAGCCTAACGTTACATTAAACTGTCCATCAGTTGAGCTACACATAGATAAATGTTTAAATAATCTAAATAATTCGTATATTTTAAGGTGTGAGGAGTATATATTTAATGTTTAAAGTGGCTAGGTTTCAAAGCAAATTGTGTGTTGGAATATTGTTTTTCAATGATATTATTAGCTCTCTCACAACAACAAATACGAAATGTGATCTAAATGCTTTAAAAGAACTCAAGGGACAGCAAAGTTAACGTATTCGTTGAATGTGGACACTAATATTGTCGTTTTAACCATTTTCTTACCTTATTTTTTTTAAGAGAGAGGTGTTTAAAATGTAATTTGACCGAGTACAGTTGTCGAGTAGGCTACACGATGAGGCGAGCGGTTAGATTTGTAACGGTCTATTTACTAATGAGCGCGAGGCTCGAGCGAGCGCTTAAATGTTTCAATGCAAACTGACTCGCGCGCAGTATGAAAACTATATCACCTGTAGAAGGCATACTACGATTTTAGGAATTTAAACTGTTATTATATATGTTGACTTCATAAACAACATCAAAGAAATTATTCGGCATTTGGCGACATCCAGTGATTGAAGTTGGAATAGAACTTATGTTGCTGTCTATGTTATTATGAAAATTAAATCAGAAAGGTAATAATTACATATATGTAAGCCTATACAACTTTTAAATCAGTAAAAACAAATACATTGTGGCATGGGTTTTTGTCATTTCTTGCACTTACATCTCAAGTTCCATGACCTCTCCATTTATAATTACTAGATTATTTCTAAAATTCTTAATTTCAGACCGATTTGTTAGTAAACATTGAAAAAAGCCATTTGAAAATGGTTTTCCACGACTGTTGGAACCTAAAGTTAAGACAGCGTCCTTAATCAGTGTATATCAAAAATGAAACTAGAAAACTCCTATTTATTATTGTATTTATTTTTTGGTCTTTCTTGAAAATACAAAACAAAAACACATTAAACATTACAAAACATTCTTTAACCGAAGTGACATAGGCAATGTATAAAGTAAAAAGACAATAAGATTCAGTCAGTTACGGTGTAATTTTGAGGTAACAAGCGATGTTTGGGTCAATAATAACTAAACAACTCAAATTCACCTCCTCAAATGTAACCAATAGTGTTATCAAATCAACTCAATTGAGTTTTCTTTTTTCTTTATTTTTTTTACCACATCAACAATTTACCATTAAAAATGTCACAGCTCGCTGCGATTCCAATGTTAATCTTTCGGTCAGACTTTTAAAAGTTAAGAAAACCAAACCAGAGGTACACAAATGAGTTAGCATGCTCTCAGCACCAATACAGCTCAATCAACCAATTTATGTAAACACACAGGCAATTAGTGCAACAATTAACTGCAGCGAGAGCATGTAGAGTGATAAAACTTATCAACTAAAAACAGGCATATGAAGCGGAGGCACAAACCCTAAGGGCCCGTCTTCCCATCAGGGCACAGCAGCAACAAACACACCGTCACCCAGAGAAGACGAACCATGCCTGGCGCTACAAATACCCAAATTAAAACCAGGAAAAATAACCAAAATGTTGCTTTTTAAATGCTAACGTTATTAATATTTTGTATGAAATAACAATTAAGACATTGCATTTAATATACAGTTGTTTTTCCCCATCCCTTTGGATTTTTGCTTGATAACTGCTGATGGTTTTGCATCTGTCATAGCTGGTAGAATGAGCTAGCGCTGTTGTTTTTTTGTTTCTTTTTTCCTCTTTTAAATATATACATGCATTCAATAGGTAATCCAATAAAACTAATTCCAACTCCCTTCTGGTTTCACCAATTAAAGAGTTAGCTAAAAACTGCAAGACAGTCCACACAACACAATTCAGCATGAAGAGCTTGTCTGGTCTTCGGCCGTGAGATATGTTGCAGAATGAGCGAAGGATGGGGAAGTAGTAATGGAGCCGGACTGGGAAGATACTCTTTCCTTTCGTCTGCCAACTGGAGTCGGATTCACATTATGTTTGGAAGGAAGAGCAACTGGCTGATAACACTTGTAGTGTCAGCTCCAATTGTAAAAATACTGGACAGTGAGAATGCATATCTACCATCTTTTGACCTGAAGACAACAAAAAGACAATTATTTCACACAGGGACCAACAAAATCAGATTATTTTGAGAGTATAAATACAGTAAAGGTGCGGTCACATAGTGTAGTGATGCATGAAGTCACTTTCAAACCAAGCATCTTTCTGATGATCAATGCAGTGTATTTGCTTGACCAACAGTACCTGATATGAAATCAGTGTGGGGAAATCTTTCATCAGTTGCGTAGATTCCTATTAAAATGACTGGATTTCACCCATGAAAATGTGCCCAAATTTCACGAACAAAATTTTTCTACTCTCAATAGCGTAGTGATGTATAAAGACACTTTTAAACCAAGTATTTTCTGTCAGACAACACAGCAAATTCATGTGACCAACATAAAGTTTAAAAGGTCTAAGGCTATGTTCACACTTGGCGTCTTTTTTGAAGCTGCCGGCATCTGTTTTACATTATAATCCTATGGAGTAAACCGTGTTTTCAAAAAAGTCC
>JAFVLL020029774.1:0-51471 GCA_021397915.2 Tor tambroides
GATTAGACTTAAATTTCCCTTTTACAATAGATTTAATTTGTTGATATTCTAAAAATCTGTGCTTATTAATCCCATATTGTTTAACTAATTTGTCACCAATTATTTTTAGTGTAAATGCAGCCTAATTATACATATCAAACAAGAAAAGAAAGATAATAAATAAATAAAACAGGGCTGCACCGTTGAAATTAATCTAACAAGTTTTACACTGGATTGGGACAAACACAGTGCAATGAAAGAGAAATGCCACAAGAAAATTCATTAAGCAACAACCACAGAAACTGACAAGATTTTTATGCATTACAAAAGAGCAGAGCAGGCTCTTTGCTAATCAGCTTTCTATGAAGTTCACACATGTTTTTATCCACACAAACCTTTAGTAAACCATGTGCTGGCTTGATCTTGAAGACATTTTTTTCCTCTTAGCCTGTTAAACAACAGCTTTGTATAAAACAAGACAGTGAGGTAATTATTTCCCCTTGTTGTTCTCCTGCTTTGCGTTGTAGAGCGTGAAATGATTATGTGCTAGGCTGGGTTGGGTGTGAGGGAGACATCTGTCCTGGCTAATAATGCTGCATACCTACAGCAGACCTGCAGCGATGAAGACAGGCCAAATCATGTAAGGAATGAGGGTCACTGTGTGTAATAAGTTTATAGACAATCTATGATTTATGACACTTGTCAGACCTGTGGTCCCAGCATTTTGAGCTGTAGCGCTTATATGGGAGATGTGCGTTCATGTCCGGCCCATGTCATGTTCATCTTTTCCCTATTTCCGCTCACCTGACATTTGATAGTGTGTTACTAATTGGATGAAAGCCCATAGAGGAAATTAAAGTGTCATTTTGGCTTCATCATTCATATTTACAGTGAAATGGCACAGTGTTGTCCCCTGTTCGGACACAATTTCCTCTTCCACTGTAACCCCAAGCGCATATTGACCTGGAAGGCATGTGACCTTTTCATGAAATTTGAAGTATGGATCAGACCTGCTGCCTGAGCTAGTACCCACACTATATGATGACTTGCTAGAATGCGTATGCTGGTTCAACTGAACCATAAACTCCGCTGTCGAGCCCATTGTGTAGCAAACTATCATCACACTTCACCAAAGCATTTTAAAAAGTGCTATTGGTGTATATACCATGCTGTGGAAACATCTTTAGCACATTAGATGCAGGTTAAGAATGTAATTTGTATCTTTTGCTTTAATGTGCCAGTAGGAAATATCAGTTTTAGATTTCCAGTCATTCCTTTGGCAAATATATTGTAATAATCAAGTGATATTTGTGCATGAACAAGAAGTCCAAATTAACACAGTCTGGGATAGACACTGAGACAGATTATTCTAAGCATCTTGGAGAAGTTGCCTCAGTTCTTCTATGGATTTAGGGGCTGTTCCCACAGAATGTTTTTCCATTCCACTGCACTACTTTTCCATTGTTTTTCTATCTAAACAAGCGCTAGATGGACATCTTTGCATCTCATGCAAGACACAGTGTTTTAAAAACTTGGCACCCAAGTTACAAGAAAGGTCATATGATATTCCTAGAAGTCATTTCCCCATCAGAATGTTTTGGGAAAGAACAGAAGTCCAACAACAAAAAGACTGAGGAAAAAGCTCTTGACAGGGTTCCACTGGGACCTGGAAACATGGAATATCACTCTTCTGACACGCTCACTCAAGCACATAAAAAAAAGCAAAGGATCTCAAGGGTATCATAAATCAAAGCCATCCTTACTGATGTATATAAAACAACTTTCTGTGGACATAAATGATCATAAATCTGTTCTTCACATATACCTCATTTTAGTTTGTTTCAAACTGGAGAGAAGAGGTCTCTAGATGGCAACACTTGCTTGATAAAAAAGGACAATGCATCACACCACAGGAGCAAAAATGAAGGTTGCACCAAGTCGCTGAGAAAATTTCTACAGATGGAAAAGAGCTAGAGAAGAAAACGTTAAGTCAGCGCTGTGCCAAATCTTTCACGTGGCTCCTTGAAACCCCAATTAACTTGTTTTGGGAGAGGGAAAAATGAGTGAGAAAAGTGGAAAGGAACTGCCACGTTGAGCTCTGCCCCCATAAAGTAGAAGAAAAAAAGCAAAACCAGGTCACATAAAAAGGGAAGAAAACCATGAAATTGTGCTCCATTTTTCTCAGTCTGTACAAACAATTCAAATCCCATGGAAATGCTTGTATTGAATTTTTGTACTATTCAGTGACAACAATTGAAAAGGAAATATTCACACATGTTAATCAAATGTAGCCTATTGAAACACTGGAGATGCGAGCAAACTAAAAAAAATAAAAAAAAAAAAAAATCACTCACAGCTGGTGACCGACATTTTGTCTTTATGTGCACCCTAAAGTACGAGTTCGCAGTCTTATCGCTGGGTCAAGACATGCTGTCATGTCTATCTGTTTGTCAGTGAACAAAAACAGGTGTTTCAAAGCAAAATGATTTATGGAGTCTTCCTGAACAAATGCAACTCTCCAGAGACCAAGACAGGTTTTTCTTCTTATGTAAGAAAAGAAATTTCTCATTAAATGCTCCACTTATCATGCACATCTTGTAATGAGAAATGAAATTATTAAAAAAGGAAAGAAAGAAAGAAAAAAAGGAAGGCCAAAAACTATGTAATATGTGTTTTTCAAAAGAGCAGGTTGTGGTTATGAAACTGGAGCACGTAAACAAGACCTTATATGCCCTGTATGCTGATTGAAATGACAAGACAGTGTTTCAAAGCAATATACAAACAATCCTTCTCAGCTTGCACATCCTGCCATTTTTGCATAATGGTCAAAAAAGATTGAATAGAAGACAAACACAAAGCACAGCCTTTCTCACTGTATTTCTGGTATAAATTCCACCTGATGCTGTTCTAAAACTTCCATTACAGTGAAGTGAAGGGATGTGCACAATAGCACAACATCAGAATCCTTGTACAGGTCTGGATCCCAAACTGCCATGAACCGGCTCAGAAAACCAGCTTTCTAGTTAAAAGATGAGATGTTGGGTATTTTGACAGAGATGCGCAGTAAATAGCCTTGATGTTAGGCAAGAAAAAATGTTGGTCCATATGTGTCCTCCATTTTCAGAATACATAACCATGAGAGAAACCCTATTATCAGCTATGCTCCAAAGCTAATGAGCTCTTCACTGGTTCGCAACATGCCTCCAAAAAATAAATCTTTCTTTCCAGCTTCACCTATCTCCATTAGTGGTCCTCAACATCTCATGTCTACAGATCAGAACTGGAGGTGGTACGGAAATAGATGGGTGTTTTTGTTCAAAGTCTGTCAGGTGGATTTCTATTTTCAAGAGTATAGAAATCAACATGTTATATAGAGAGCAACAGCGGGAAAGTAAGCAAAAACCCCATTTATTTTCTTAATGGAAAAATGGATTTTTAGTTGTAATGTATAAACCTTACAAGAAAGATCAATCATCAGTCCAAGTTCAACTTCCTTAAAAAAATAAATAAAAAAAAATAATAATAAATATATATATATATATATATATATATACACACACACACACACACACACACATATACCTGTATATATTAACTGTTTATATAACCTGCGTGTGTGTGTGTGTATATATATATATATATATATAAATATATATATGTCAAACGATTAATCGAGATTAATCGCATCCAAAATAAAAGTTTTTGTTTACATATGTGTGCGTACTGTGTATATTTATGTACATATAAATACACACACATACAGTATATATCTTGAAAATATTTACATGTATATACATTTATATATTTATATTATTATATTTTGTATTATATATAAATATGTTTAACATATAAACATAACATATTTTTTCTTAAATATATACATGCATGTGTTTGTTTTTGTATGTATGTATATATACATACACAGTATACACATATATTATGTAAAGAAAAACTTAAAATATATATATATAGTTGATTCGGTTCATGGCTTTGAATTCTTTATTGAAGAACTTATAAAAACATATACCGTCACAGTTGTTCTCTATGGAGTGTAAATGTCTTACACTAGCACCACCACTGTGTCCTTATAATTATAAGATGTTTCAAAGCCATCAGCAGGTCATGGAGCTGTTAGTTGAGGATTTGGATGTCAGGTTATTCAGGGGCCTCTGCTAATGGATTTCTGTGGACTCACAACAAATTTTGCACACACTCACCATCCAGTGGAAACTACTGAAATGACATTCAACACAGTAAAGGAAGTATCGGTGAAAATGATCCTTTGAAGCAGTGTCTGCAAAATCTTTTAAAAAAAGAGGGTTGCTACAGAACAACATGGCACCCAAACAGGCTCCTTTGAAACTGCCTATGTTTGGCTGAATAGAGGCACTGTGAAATTCAAATGAGACCTTGTAGCTAATGACACAATATTGGATGGAACATCAAAGGCCTTTACTGAAGCTGGATGTGTGTCTTGCACACGTCTACAAAGCCTTTTTTATTCCAGAAGACACCTGATATTGAAACATGACATTCACAAGTAAGTGAAGGACTAAGTGGGAATGCTGTGTTGGGAGAGTGTGAGACAGCTCTTACCTCCACAGGTCTTCCCATCATATGTCGGACAGATCCAGTCATGGCACTCACAACGCGGTCCATAGAACGTTCCGGGTTCCGTGACCTGGCATATGCAAATCCCGCACTCACACTCACCTCTCCCACTACAGATCAAACCGTCGAGGGTCCGACAGCGCCTCAGTGATGATTCAGAGGAGAGCTTACACTCTCCACCCACCTGCCTGCAAGACACAAGAGTGTTCATTCACCCTGTGACCTTTGCCTTCCACATCAAACCTCTGGTCTTCCTCTGCAGGTGAACATATGCCAGATGGTGGATGGGTGGGTGGTGGTTTGCAATCTTCCCTTTTACCAGTAATGACAACCAGACTCCCTCTTGCTTTCCGGAGGAAAAATTTTGTTTGGTTTCTGAGGATGGGCCATGCAATGGATCAGACTTTGGCAGATTTCCTGTACGTATCTCCTTGTATGCTTTTGAACTAATATTTAAAGATAACAAAAAGACCTGGTAGAAAAATAACACTATAATGCAGGTCATGTGGAAATCAGAACATCATGACTCATAAGGTATGAATCTGCTAGTACTCAGTCCCACAGCAAACTCGTGTCTAGACACTGTCCATACAAATGCATCTGCTATAGAAGATCTGAATTTGGAAGCAATAAAAATAACCTTAAGTTTCTGTACATTGAGGACAATAATATAATATAATCAAAGAGTACATTGCAGTGTATGCTGGTAAAGGGCCTAAAAAGAAAATGCTGTCAAACTCAAGAACAAGAATTTCATTACAAACCTACTGAAAACAAACGGTGGACTGTATTCCACTGTTTTTTATTTTCCCACCCGAGTTCCCCTGTGAAAAATGTTTCATTTGGTAGCGTTCTTCCATACCACTCATGCTTCTCGTCTCTGCAGTTGGCCTTTCTCACATTACAGGGTAATAAAAATACACTTTTTTTGTAAAGCAAACACTGTTCAGGGGCTTGGTATGGTTGCACTTACATGGAACAAGTCTGTCAGCCACAAAAGCATACTCACTCTGATTCAGTTTCTGTCTCTGATTATGTGCAATGCAGCGAGAGCATACATAAACATGCATTGTGGTACACATTAGGGTGAATGTGCACCTGCTATGTATAAACCACTTAAGTAATTTTTCAAAATTACAGTCACGCAACTGTGGACCTTAGCCAAAACCATAGGAAGAGATCAAAAAGGTGCATATGTTTCTGATTTTGAGGAAATACTGTATGTTCTGTGAGGTAAAAACTGGTTAAAGGGGCACTAAGTAAAACAAATAAAACATTGCTGGCACCTTCCCATTCCTGTAAAGAATGGAAAAAGAAAGAATAGTAAAAAGCTAAGATAGAAATCTACAAACTTTGGACTAGTTCTGTAGCTGTGACTACACAACAGAAACTTCCCCGTCTGTAAAAATCCAGTCTGTCAGCAAAATGTGGCTGCACAGTGGAAAAGTCAAACTGATTGAAAAACAAGACAGCTAAACTCACCTTAGCGACTGCTGTAAGCTTCCTTGAACGCCAGAGAGCAAAATTAGAAGCAAAGAAACTAAGACGGAGTTCACCAAAGTCTCTGCATGCATGTTTAGATCCTCACTAGAAACCTGAAGTGAAGTGCCTTCAGGAATTTCCACTTTCCAAAACAGAGGGAGAACGGGCTGGCCAAATCCAGCTCGAACACTTCAGAGGCCAACAGCGCTCTCAATATGAATGCCTTTGATTAGTTGTTACTCTCGGTGCAAAGGCAGGAGCAAGACATAAAGTGCCAAAAAAGAAAACTATATAATCGTAATTCAAAACAGTTGTTCATAAAGATAATTGAGGATTTTACTTTCCATATCTCTGCAGTGCTGTCCTTTCAAAAGGGGATTTGCTAATACAATCATGATAAAAATATAAAACATAAAATATAAAATGGAGACAACTGGTTACGAAACAAAGAATCTCTTTCAAGACTGTTTTGAGCTTTCATTAAGATTTCAATGATCTGTTTTATCATTAGGCTATTTTTTTCTCCAACACAGTAATAATTAGCAACTTTACATGAAGATTCTGGAGGAATAATATATTAATATCAAGCTATATTCCCAGATTTATATGATCCATCTTGTTCTATAGCTGCAATCCATTTTCCATTAATAATTACTTTGAATAAAAACGAAATCTGAAACAAACAAACAAACAAACAAACAAAAAAAAAACGTTGCAGACACCTACCAAGCAATATATGTCCCATCCTGACAAACCTGAAGAATCAAATAAAAGCATGTTATGATGGCTAGACCTTTTGATTAGGCAAAATTATTTATCCATTTATTTAAATAACAATTTAACAAGCAACCTCAGAGCAAAGATAACCCAGTCTTGTGCGTCTAATTTAAAAGTTCTTATACGCCGTAGCCAAATACGTTTATCTCCTCTACTAAAGAGCTCGATATCGGTTAGTACACGCACAGTTCGACAATTTAAGGAAAGATCCACATTTTACAAGCGAATTTAATAGAATAAAACAGAAAACTACAAAGAGGTGCGTGTGTTTTCACGTATTCACGCGCTGTCTCCATGTTGACTCAGCTCTCCTGGTGATCTCTGGAAAATCCATAGGTATACACTCGAGAGGGAACATTAAAAGCAACAGCTTAGTGAGCATTTAACACACCGCCCCTATATGGTTCAGGCCATACTTTCATTGGATGTTATTTTGGTTTAAAACAACTTTAAATGGTTGGTATATGCTTAATTAGGAGGAAAACTGGTTAAATAGTTGCAATCCATGTTTACAGCTGTGGCGGTCAAATCGCTGCAGTTATCACGGTTGTCAATCATCGCCATTTCAGGACTGATTTATGTAGGCTATTCCGTACACAAGCTCAACGACGATAATTTAGTGCATTCATTAACTCCACATTTAAACGACGTTGCAAAATTTAACGCTGTGTATTCCGCCGTAATTTCAGTAGCCTATTAGTAAAGCCTTGGAATGCGGATCAGATTAGCTTTTCAATAACAATTAAGCAATATTTGCGAGTAGGCTATTCTTGAAATAATAATATCAAACTTGTTTTGGCCAATTATTAAAAATCAATTAAATTTAATGAAAAAATTCTAACATTTAAAACGCGTGACAACCTGTCCGAATGAAAATGTCACGACCTACCTCTGACACTTATGAAAAATAATAGTAGGAGTTCGACTTGACGTCTGTCATTTCAGATTATGAGGAATGAGAATTAATATTATTTTTAATATTAATCGTTGTTTTGCTGTTATATCATTATTGCATTTGCTTGTTATTTTAATTGCAAAATAGCATTTGGATATCCCCCCCCCCCCCCCCATCAAACACATTCTAAACCTATAGGTTAGTTTCTATAGCCTAATAATAGCTCTTGTGACAACTAGCCCTGGTCTGTATCTATATTGTTAATAGTTATTATTTATTATTTCCGATGATAAATTACGGATATGTTGATGTGTTAAATTATAATCAATAGTTGTTCCTGATATTTTTGTGTTCAAAGCTGATGTTTATTCAAGAATAGTGACTTAAAATTCAGTTTCAGATTTCAAAGTTTTTTCATTTCAATGACATTTTATCAGCATTTAACATTCATTAAAATAATAAGAAACTTGTTTCTCTCAGTACTGATATGTTAGACATGTCAAGGCCTGCGGGATCTCATCCTGCGCGCTGTGCTGTAGCGGGTCACGCGCGTCCGGTGCGCATCTGTCGCGCGGCTGCTGTGCCTGAAGCTCGAGCTCAGTACGAGTCATGGACTATACACCGCATTAACGGCGATACTTCAGCAACTGGTAAGTCACAGAGCGTTTTTCTTGTCGTTTCGACACGTGAGTTCGATTAGTGTCAGATAAGAGATGTATTTTGTTTTATTCGGCTTGTATGCACGTCTACCAGGAAGTGTAGCCTATGCAACCGACTGCGCAGTCAAAAGGCCTTTGTTTAAAAATACAGCGCTGTAATTGATTGAAAACCTTTTCGGTTAAGCTTGTGACAAATTTAGAGAGTAATGCACACAATGTCATAATCGACATGCCTTTATGTTTTATGTAATTCGTGTGTTTTCTCGTAAGAGGTTATTTAGCAAGAGCTCTAGCGGCAGCAGCTCTGCTCTCATCTGTTGCCATGGTAACCGTGCAGCAGCAGGAGGAATCTCCCTGCATGATGCTCATGGATCATGGCTGATGTCACTGTGTTCCGGTGTGCCAAGTAGCCTCAAGTACGCTGACATGATTTCGAGTCAGTTTGTTTTGCTTTTACATGTGATATATTTTTGAAGACAGGTGGCTTTTGGCAGTGGTCTGTAAAAATGGAGGTCTTGTGTTGAATAGCTGTGTGTGTGTCAAACAGAAGCAGGGTGTTTAATTACATAATTGTACAGTGCTATTTGGATCAACCTAAGATAAATGATACTGATTTTTACGGACCTGAAAATGTCTAGGTGGTCGCTGGTTAAAACAGAACTGAGAAGCTGAACATGAAGAGACAGATAGAAAAAGAGAAATACTTTATTGATTTAATTTGAGGGAGTCCCCACCAGGAATTAAGTTGCAACCAGTGACATAAACAATATTTGCCCACTGAGATTGATTTTATTTTATTTTTTAATACAAAAGTAGCTGTAAGCAATAACCTATCTTGACGGAACACATGCTTTGCTAAAATAATATATTATAATTTTACAGTCTCTGTGTTTGATTATACCCTGAACTGTCACAACATTTTTTATAAAATAAATGTAGCAGGTTTTTAGAGTTGTTCTGAAGGTTTCATTTCATAATTACACACTTATTTTAGGACATTTCTTTTTCTCCATGAAAAGAGAAACACTCTGGATGGATGGATGGTGTGAGTAGGTCTACAAAAAAGTAATATGAAAAGTATGTCAAATGTTACAAACAGATAAATTCACTACAGCACAAATTTCCAATACATTTATTTTTATTTTATTTTATTTTCATTTATTTTTATTTTTAATTACTTTTGCCCTCAGCTCCGGTTAATTTCTGGCCCTGGTAATGGGTTTACAGCCTAGCCTTTTGTTCAAAATCCATCATGAATGAAAAGTAATATTGTTTTGGTTATTAGTGCTGTACACATTAATAAAATGGATATAAATTTGATGCATTTTTGTGTTTGGCATAACTTTATTAGTAAGAATTTACACATACACAGAGACATATGTCTATATGTCTATTTTCTGTTGTTCTTGGATCAAATGAAAATATGAAGTTGGGATTGGATATCCAGTCTAATCAGTTGTGCTATACTGTATACTGCTTTATATTCTGTAGCAAATTTTAGAAACAAAAAAGCCTTTGGGGCAATAATTATCCTTCTCATAGCCTATACAGTCTAATCTAAAACACAAACCGCTTATGTAACAAACAAGCCTAAAAGCTCACGACACCAGCCACCATTTAAGTGTTTAGCGATTGCATCCTGCCGTTAGGCAAATAGTCCTTTCTGTAAAAGTGAAACTAATTGTAGTCTTCTGCAACTTACTCCTACATTACTGCACTTACACCCTGTAATTTTGTTTTCAGTTGTCTTCAAATCTCTATCCATCAACAAATATTAACTGTAGCAATTACTTTGCAATTGCCTGTGAGTACATAGAAGCTGTTCTGAGGAGACCACTATGTTCTTGACATAAATCTAAAAAACTTTTAAGATTCAACTTTCCATTATAGACTTCAAATTGTATCAAGCGTTTTTACTGGCAGACAGCAAACACTTTAAATGTGTATCTTGCCATTGTTCTGAACTGCCCTTCGAATGACCTTGATGTAGTGTAATTCATGTTACATCTGCCTTTCAAATGTTTACCAACTCCGGAAAAGCTCCTCGTCATGTTATACGATATTTGACGCACGAAGGCCCGCCTGACCTTACTGGACATGACAGTTCTCTGGAGTGGATTTGTTCCTTTTGTGTTGATATCACATGTAAAGGTCAAGCTTTCAGCTGTAGTGTGATGCAGCATTCATTGACGGGACTCCTTTATAAATAAGAATAAAAGGCTAATGATGTTCTTGCAGGATAGACCTCGACTGCACCGATCAGCCGTCTTTCGTATTGAATTCAGTTCCTCTCTATGCCAGGGATGAATGCACCAATGAGGAGCCTGACCGTGAGTAACCTGGTCACAATCCCATCCGTCCAGCAGCTCATACCTCAGTGTTGCATATATGCCTTTCTGATGGTGGACATTATTGTCGATATAATTGTCTCGTTTGCGGTACCATATGACTAACTGTTGTGTGTTATTTACAGGGTATGCCTGATCGCATGTTATGTGCAGTGCTGGAACAATTTCAGCTTTACTTTTCCCGTTGGTATGTGCGCTTTGTTTCAGTGAGTGTGTGATATCCATGTTTTGTTATTGTCCTCGGTAAGAATGGCTCTAGAGCCAATATTATGCAGTCTCATTATCGGTCGCCTGTCGTTTGTGTTGCGCTGAAGATCCAGTGTGATCTTTGCAGAAGGTAAGTCGGTATTTCTATGTCCAAATTAACAGTCTGTGTTTTATGTACATCATATGCTTGATTGTGTTTAATGGTGGCTGTGCAACACTACAATACATACTGTCTGGTACCATTCAGAGCTGTGTCCTCATGTCGTACTGTACAGCCACAATGAACACATAGCTCAAATCTGTTTGCATGCTGTAGTTACTAGATGTTTCTGTGCTTAGGACTTTTGATATGACACTTCCTCTGAGGTGTTTTTTTCTTGCCGCATAATTATAGTAATTAGCATTTAGCCTGTTATAAACTGTGCTTTTTTGCAAAACTGAATCTCTTTTCGTTTTATAATATTTCATTTTGTAATGTAAGTACTTAGAACACATATAGAGTTAGCATCTAATAAAGAATAAATCCAATGGCTAAAAACGGATTTTGAGCTTTGGCTGATGTGTGGTTTAAGTTAGCATTTGTGGTCGATGTGCTTTTGTCTTCCAGATCCACTCTCTCTATAGCACAGCGAGCCCAAGCATGCTGAAGAGGAAGCAGAGCTCGCGGGTCGAGGCCCAGCCTATGACTGACTTTGGGCCAGATGAAACACTGACAGACAGTGCAGACATACTTTGGATCAACAAACCAGTATGTGAACATATCTCTGAAACCTTACCATGTGGCTCTTCTTCACAATATTTCGCGACCCACACATACTCCCAAAAAGACATAATTAACAAGCTAAAACCTTGTCCTAACCAGGTGCAATTTCATACAATAGGAGATATTTATTTCATGTTATTATTATTATTTTGTCCAAACCAGTCAAGACCATATATCCACCTTATTTTCAGTGGAGAAGTAAGCTATTTCTGTGTATGGGAGAGACTTCTGATTCATTATTTGCTGTAGGTAAATAACTAGAAGAATAAGAAAGTGCAGTAAACAGTAAAAATATTTGCGCTACAAACCAGTGTGTTCATGATTACACTATCACATTAAAATAATATGATAACAAATAACAATTTGCAGTATCAACCAGCATAACTGGCTGTTTTTGTACAGCTAAAATAACTGAAAGCAGCCGACACCAAAAGCAAGTTAAAAATGGGTGCACTCAGCATTCAAGACATTTTCACAGCAGCTTGGTTTAGCCCCACCCACATTAAAATCTCATTGGTCCAAAATCCTATTCTACATAACTCTATACTAAATGAGTAGTTCAGTTAAATTATTTCACTTGCGCTGTTGTCATTCCAAACCTGTATTTTTTTTATTTATTTTATTTTTTTCATCAAACACAAATGCTGTTCTGAATAATGTTTTCTCTTTTTCATATAACAAATTATGCACTGGCCAGGAACTTTCAAGGTTCAAAAAGGACAAAAAGCTTTTATAAATGTAGCCCATCTTGTGTGCTATATTCCAAGTTTTTGTGAGGAACAGATTGATATTTATTCACTGAAAATCACCTATTCATTGAAAATCCTTTACTGCGCTGTAGAGACCAAAATTTCACTGAATAATTGGTTGGCGTTATAAATCTTATATAAAGCACACAAATCACAACAGACACTACCCTCTAACAAAAAAGGTATGAAAGGGCAGTACCCTTTCAAAATGTACTAATATGTACCATTAAGGCACAAATATTTACACGTGTATCTTTTAGGCATTAATAATCACCTTTTTTAAGGGGTAAATAAGATATAAAATTGTACATTTTGCAAGGGTAACACCCCAGTGACAGATTTCCGAGAGTTTACCCACTCAGTTAGGAAAAGGTGCAAAACTAAAACCATGAGGATGTTCGACACTCTAAAACAGATTGTGTTCTTTGTCCTCAGTGGGTTCATTCTCTCCTACGGGCCTGTGCCATAATCAGTGTCATTTCGGTGTGTATGAATACACCTAAGACCTTTGAGCACTACCCACCACTACAGTATGTCACCTTCGCCCTGGATACGCTGCTGATGTTCCTCTACACTGCAGAGATGATTGCCAAAATGCATATCAGGGGCATCATCAAGGTAACACACTCAATAAGCATTGTCACAATTTACAGCAGAAAAAGGAAGAGAAAAAAAGACTGTGTCCTTTGGAAGTGAATAAAGTGGGCAGGTGGCTAAATAACGTATGCACAGTTTAATTGGTGAATCAAGGATAACAACCGCACAGAGAGACATTGAATAAGTGAATCATTTGCTTCCTGAACCTGCAATGAGATGCATGGAAATTTCTTTATCTTTCTTCCAGCATGGAAAGCAGTAAGGTTTATGTAGAAGATAGAGTGATTCATTTGTTCCTTTAGACCTGAGATCATGTGAGGACAGGGTGATTAACCTTGCAGCAATTATATGCGAAGTTAACACATGCATTTTAATTTTATTCAAGGAGAGTAGCTCGCAGCATTATTATACTTGTGACCTCAACTCAGTTAATTAGGCCAGTATATTTGTTTTGTATTTCAATCTTTTGAGTGCATGATATGATCTGTGAAATTCAGTGACATGTTGTTTTCTTTATCACTGTTAGCAGGTATATTTTTGCCATTAGGTATATTCTGGACTCGGAGACATGATTAGTTGATAATGCAGTAGTCTAAACATTGAATTAATGTAAATAATTCATTATCTGTTTCGAATTAGGCCATCTATTTTAATCTTAAGTTATGCATTCATCAGCATAAACAATATTCTAAATTCAATCTCTTCCAGTTGCTGTTAATAAAGTCAGTCAGACCTTCACTTAGTTTTTAAGCTATCCATTTAATAAATCGTGGTTTTTGGCCTACTAATCAGTGTGAGATCTGAGCAACATAGCTGATCAGAGGCTCTGAAATCCTAGGGGATTTCTGGGCAGATGTCTTGGGAGAATAAGTGCTTCAACCACTGAAGTATCTGTCTCTCTATCTAAGAAAAGCCACCGGTGCATGAAGGCAGTCTGCGCTCAAGCAAACAAACCTGAGCATGTCACACCTCTGATGTAATTTCCTGTGCACCAGCTGCGTGTGTGAATAGGTAGTTGACATGATAAACCCTGTGCTGTGACATGCAGCAATTCATATAAAACAAATATTTAATGACCTTATATGTATTTAGAGGATACATGGAATATTTTTACTTAAAAAAGTATAAATATATGTACTACCATTCAACGATTTGGGGTCGTATGTAACACCCCTTTCCATAATCGCGAGCTTCAGCTTTCAAAATTATAGTAAAGACAGTAAATAATGTCCTTAGTTTTCCCATCAGTTCAAGCCTGAAGGGGAACAGAGTTGCGTGACAGACACAGTGATGAAGCTCGTATGTGTTTGCACACAAGCCGTGATTGTGTGACCTTTCTCCCTCTCTCACACACGCGAGCACACACACACACACACACAAACAAACACAAACGACGCTGCGCTGTGACTCTCTCACACACGCGCACACGACGTGCAAAATTCCGCATTTAAACAGTCAATAGCAAATACTTAAACTAATAACAAAACATACAGTCACTGATTCAGAAGCGCCAGATTGTCATAGCAAAGTCAGAATCACCTCCTCTCCTAGGTTCACGAAACGGTTGTCCATAAAATGCGTTGCTGTTTTGTTGTAAGTAATCTTGATTCCTAAATGCATCTACTTTCGGAAGGCCAAATAAAGTGCTTTTGCTTTCACCTAGAAACACACAGCGTCTCCCTGTCATGGCTGCTTCAACACTACTGCGGTTACTGAAACCACGCTTTCTTTCTTTGCGTGAACATTTGGGCTGCATTATGCAAATATTTCCACATCGTGACGTAGAGATGTGGGGGCGTGTTTGAATGAGCCGTTTTAGGGGGGCGTGGCAGAGTCTTAACTTTGATAAAGAATATCTCTTTGGTTTTGAGACTTTAGTCTTTGCAACTTCAGGGATCTTATCTATGCACAATCAGCTTGTAACACTCCAAAGAGAAAGGAAAACTTGAAATTGCATCATATGACCCCTTTAAGCTTTTTTGTGCTCACCGAAGGCTGCCTTTATTTGATCAGAAATACAGTAAAACAGTAATATTGCAGTTTTTTCCTATTTCAATATATATTTTTGTCACATGATCCTTCAGAAATCAATCTAATATGCTGATTGAAAACAGTTGTGCAGCTTAATATTTTTTGTGGAAACCGTGACACATTTTTTCCCAGATTCTTTGATAAATAGAATGTTCAAAAGAAGAACATTCAAAAGAACATTTATTCGAAATAGTAATTCGTCACATTATAAATTCGAAATTAATTAGTCATATTATAAATGTCTTTACTGATTTTATTTCTTTAACCAGAAATTTAAAATTATAGCAGGACTATTTAAAATGAATTTGTGAAAGCTTAAAAGAAATGCTTACAAAAGACCTGTAACATGAATGAAAATATATGGGCATGATATGCATCCTCTACCTGAATATAAAGGAGCTCCTGTTTTTTGTTTGTCATTATTATTTACCATATTATTTGTGTGCTTTACCATTAGAGACATAGTTTGATAGTTCACATTACATATATTTTTGTACCAAGTTTAGGTCTTCTAGTGCACACTTGTTAGTCAATGTCTGGCAGGATAAAAACTCTGAAGTGCTCACACTTCTGTTTGCTGAATTTTGCTGGCTCTGTTGTTAACAGCTGCCACAATCTTCATTAAATCGGCGGACCAGCTGCCACTCACCTGTGGACTTTCATTTACAGCCTGTGTCTTATCACCTGCCTCTGTTTCCAGGGAGAGAACTCCTATGTTAAAGACCGCTGGTGCATGTTTGATGGCTTTATGGTGGTCTTCCTCTGGGTCTCTCTTGTGCTTCAGGTAAGGAAATTATCTTCAGTGTTACTTCCCAAGTAAATTGTTTCTTTCAAATTAAAAAGAACTGAGCTCCATAGGGAACTCCGCTCATCCACTTGTTCCTCTGAATGGTCTCAAGGTGTTTGAAATAGCAGAGATTGTGGACCAAATGTCACCCTGGGGAATGTTACGCATACCGAGGGCCCTCATTATGATCCGAGCCTTCCGAATCTACTTCCGATTTGAGCTGCCGCGTACCCGCATAACCAACATTCTCAAGTAAGAGCCCCATGAGCCCAAAGAATGTGAGAAATGTCAGCTTGTTTCCATATCAGCCACTTAAAATTCACTTCCTCTCAGGCGGTCGGGGGAGCAGATTTGGAGTGTGTCCATATTTTTGCTCTTCTTCCTGCTTCTGTATGGAATCCTGGGGGTTCAGATGTTTGGAACCTTCAATCATCACTGCGTCACCAATGAAACGCAGAAAGGGTAAGCAAAGTTTCATCACTATTTTCATTAAACTATGGAGCCCGTTTTTACAACAGAATATTAAAAAGGTAAAAAAAATTATATTTAATAATTAAAAAGGTAATTTAAAAAAATTAGAAAATTATAAAAAAAAAAGAATTCTTTTTTTATCTAAGAATTCTGACTTTTTTGCTGCATTTATTTCTTGCAATATCAGAGATATAAAGTCTTAATTGCAAGAAAAATAGCCTGAATTGTGAGATAAATAATTACTTTTTGTTATTTTTTATCCCGTGGCAGAAACAAGCTTCCATATTAAATCCAATAAAATCAGCTGTCTTAAATTTAACTTAATAGCCCAAGAAGTCAAGAACTGCTCTTTGTGTGGGGAGTTTTATCACACTCCTTTTGGTTTATTATCCCTGGGATGAATCAGGGGATTTAACATTATGCTGCAGTTTTTTCCTGGCATCAGCACGAGATAAGAAGTATGCGTCTGTTGCTGTACACCTCCCACACACATCTGTTCTTTGGAATATAAATCCCATCAGCAGCTGTAAACGGTATTAATAACAGTCATCATTTTCATCGTGTGATGTCACGGCCTCATAAACACGAAACAGCAAGAACAGCCACATTATATGATACGTTTGTCTGAATTTCTCATTTCACATGGAGGTGCTTGATAAGCCAACAGAAATTCATGTCTAAAAATGAACTGTAAATCTTGCTGGAACACTCGCATGCATCCCAACTTAAGGGCGTGATGAAAGCAGGGTTAAGCACAGTCTTAATGCAGTGTGTGTATGGAGCTGTGGAGGTGGTTCTCTTTTAAAACCCAGGCCTATTTAATATTCCCTTGAAAAACGAGTGGCGTGTCAGAGCCGGCTCTAAAACAAAGAGCCTAAACCATCAGCTACAGAGGAGTGTGCTGAGCACTAATCACAATAATTAACGTTTCCTGTGTTGCCTGGGCGTCGAGCACATGCTCGCCTCTTTTCAGCAGCCTGGCCTCAATCTGTTTATGTGCATGAGAGAAAAGAGCTCCTATATTGTAAGATATCTCACCCTGACCCTGTACTGGCATTCAACATAATATCATTCAAAACAGGTTAGCCACAGGTTAAAAATATTGCCCGCCATATAATATATGTGTATGGGCAGTATTTTCATGCATCACACAAGTGGAAGTGTATTTCAGGAAAAATTCATTGTTGATTATCTTGCAGAACTACAGTGTTGTCCTTGGCACAGAGTAGCAGGGATTTGAAACAAACAGGGATTCAGTGGAATAAATGCGCAAGGGAGTTTACCAGACTCGTGTCTGTTGGGGATACATTTTTAGATTTGATGTCATGACGTTTTATTTTTCAGGTGCTTAAATATGGATGAGAACAGGCCTCATGACCTTGCCAATCATAAACTGTCACCTTGTTCAGAAAATGTCCCACACATTGCTCTCAATTACAGACATAGGCTACAGCATGTTATGACAGGTGATCAATGCGATACAATCTCCTTTTCTGTCTCTATGCCATTTAAGTGTACAATATTTACTAATAACACTTTTTTTATTTAAGTCATGAAAGAAATATTAATCAAAAAGCATGTCCATTTTCAAATAAAATGAATAATTTATGGTGTTATTAATATCTTTTGAGTCGTGTTTGTTATCAGTTTCTTCACAGGGATGATCTCTTTGGCGAATTATTTATCGCTGTATAATCAGAGCTATTTTGATTCGCTGTTGTGTCTCTGATTGGCCTTTGTGATACTGCAATCAATGATCCCCATTCATTTCGGAGTCCTTAAAAAACAATTTGAAAGTATGTCTGGCGAGCCAATTTGAAAACATTAATTTTCATTAGAGACATCAAGTGCCTCCTGAAGTAACACCTGTGGCTGAAACTAAAGTCGTCTGTGTGTGTTAGAATAGGTATATTGTTACCATCTTATCAGAAATACCATGTACGGTTCTATTAATGTCATCAGAAAAATGCAGTTGTCATTTCTATTTAGAATGCTAAATACTGTTCTATTTATATGCAGTTCGGTTACCAAAATAGAGCAGATATAACTTAAGCAACATATAAAAATGAAAATCTGAAAATCTGAGAGCATGAAATAAGCAGGAAGGAATACAATTTAATCCCTTATAGCTTCAATACAAATGTTGTCTGTCACTATAGTAACAAACATTACTCTCAAGAACAGGATTGACTTTAGTGAAAAAAAGGAATTTTTCTCTTGTTTTCCAGTCAAATATCTGAACACCCTTAAAACATGAACATTTATTAAAGATTATTAAATTGCATAAGACACCAAGACTTGTTTTCAGACCATATATATTAAAGTTTATTTTTGTACCCTTTGGCAAATTGTATTTAATGAGTTTTATGTTTAAAACAAGAAAAAAATGTACCAATAAAGATAATTTAATTTAATAGATACTCTCTGAATAAAAGTCTTCTCAAGTAAATGTTTTAACAAAATCTTGTTTTATTAAAATCAAGACACAAATATGGTGTGTGTGCGTGTGTGTGTGTGTGTGTGTAAACCAGAACAGAAAAACAGATTTGAACAAAATTGCGTTTCTGTTCTGAACTTGATTTCTTTTAATTGTCTAAAATGTGCATTAAATTATGTAGGGCAAATGTGAGCTCAAAAATACTTTTAGCTGTTGACCATCTGGATTCCCTGCATTCTTTGCACTTTGCATGGGCCTTAATGTGAAGAGTAAAAATGCCATTATTTTATATGTTTTAGAGCAAGACGAGAAACGGGGGAGACTTGATATTGTTTAATGTTCTGGGTGTATTGATAAAAGTATTCATTCAAGTAATTTATATTATATATAATATATAGTATTATATGTAATACTTTTATAAATATGTATTTATTAATTTATCTATATAAACTCCTGTGTCCTGTACAGGGCAATTAGAATCACACCTGTTAGTTAATACGGTTGTCAGTCCCAAATGCTGACTGTGTAAATGTTGCCGGAGAGAAGCAGGATAACACTGCTAGTCTGTGAGAAAACACCAGATGGCCTGTTACAATATAATGGTTAATTTGATCAGATTTAACTTTTGATGATGATTCTTTGAAAACACACTCTGGTCTTTTTCCAGTGATGTGACATGGAACAGCCTGGCGATCCCTGATACACACTGCTCTCCGAACGGGGAGGGTTATCAGTGTCCGACGGGGTTTAAGTGTGTGGATCTGGAAGACTTGGGACTCAGCAGACAGGAACTTGGATACAGTGGCTTCAATGAGCTTGGTGAGTTATTGTGACACTTCACATTTGTCCATCTGCAATGATAAAATGATGTTTGTAACTTTGTTTATTTTCTGTGAATTTTTATTATTAGTTTTTCTTGATCTCTCTCTATTTTGCACCTGGAAATTTCTTCTGCTGTTGCTAAAATTTCAATATTATGAAAATAAATATGAATTTTTTCCTTAAAGCCAAATTGGACACCTCTAATTGGACATACACTAAAAGCATTTTCCCTGGCCTGTTAGGAAATTAGAATTCGCTTGGTTTAGTTTTAGTTGTCTGTGAAAAATTATACCATCTCTGCCCTTCGTAATTATTTACAGTGATTAAGAGCAATTATGTCCTTTTTTGACTAAGTGTGATTAATTGTAGCATTATTGGCTGAAGCATTTTCAGTTGATCTATGCCTAGTGTGCAAGCAAACATAAACACATAAATGAATGCCCTCTGTTGCTGCATTTAAGAAATGTAATATTTTCAGCAAAGCTTATATTTCAAAGCATTGTGAAGGCAGCTTCACAAATAGACCAGTTTATTTAAGCACCTTGATCTGTACGAAGCAGCATGCCACATTTTTATCGCTCCCATTTGAGATAAATCCACTAGAAAGGTACACAGAGCAGTGCTACTAATCAAATAGCCATGAAGGGAGGCTTTTCCCTAAAAAAACAGTTTTGGCTTTGAACAGTTGACATACAGAACATAGAGATCTGCGAAAGGGCCCTTCTTCGTTCTTTTTATAGAGTTCAGTACACAGATAAGTCATGTGTAAGTCAACCAGAACCGCTCCTGCATCAGTGATCTGTCTTCCATTCATCCGTGTTCACATTGCGGTTTGCAGCCTCAACAATGCCTTTTTTGGGCTTCCAAGATTCATGGATGCAGAAACATGAAGTATGATTGGGAAAAAGTCCAATGTCAGGGTTACTATATTTTCTTTTTACGCTGATCCAGTTGGACTGCCAACATTTTCACTGACCCCACCACAAAATTAAGTCCCATGTTTGTTTGTTTTTTTTTTATGTTAATTATTCAACTGCAGCTATTTTATGTACATTAAATCTCACATTTGTGTTGGTTTTATTCGATTAAATTAATTTAAAACTGTGTTAACTGAGTTGTAGGAATATAGTCAAATTTTTTGGAACATCAATGTTCAAGGATTGCTGAGCTATTGTCTTTTTTTTCTCACAAAAATTTAAGTCTTAATATTCTCTCTTATGCCATTCAGGATGAAATGGGAATAGAGTTTCTTTTTCCCTTTTGCTAGGCATCTCTGGACACAGTGATTTATCCCTAAGTGATTTTTAATGGGAGTCTTTAGTTTGCCAAGTGCATTTCCCTCTAATTCATCCAGGGAAAGACTCTGTTACTGTTTATACTGAAGTATGTGCTTTATCTAATGTGAATTACATATCGATTGAACATAGTTTTGAGACAAAGCCAAGTGAATAGTTTACAGTACTTCATTAATATAGGTCCCTGTAAAGGATATGTTGTATGGTTGGTGAAGCTAACCTTTACAGGGCTCTGCCAGTGTCCTTGGCCCATTCTGCCCCTGGACCTGGTGGGAAATGGCAGGAAGCAGAACTGAGTGTCATGCTTCCTGCTGGCCTTTGGCAGCCATATCACAGCACGGTATCATGGGTCACCGTGAGTGCAGAGATAACATCATTGAGGGCTTGGAACTATAGAGCATCTCAAACACCGTGTGTATGAAATAAGTCATTTGTTTATGGTGTAAATGTTGTGTAAGAAACAGTGTTAGTATCTATTAATATTTTGAATTTAATTTTAGTTGTGCTGTATATTTCTATAAGGTATATTTAAATTTTGGTTTTAGTAATTTTATTATGTGATAGTAACCATAATGATGGTCATCCCTATTAATTTTTTAATGTATGGAAAAGGTAATGAAATACTCAGCTAAACATCTCTTTTGTATGACACAGGGTTTGGAACAGTGTGAGGATGGCTAAATAACAGAATTAATACTGTAAATAACAACAGACTATTAATTTAAGTTCCTTGAGGATTTGTCCTCGTTCCTCTCATCTTTTATGAGGAAATCACACTTGTATGATTAAAAAGACATAATACAACATAGCCATGAAAGCAATCTGTCCTTGATTGCGTAGTTCTTCATTTAGCCTAGTTCCTTTGATACACGGATACTTTTACACTCCAGCACAATATGGAATCAAAGAGTACTTCAGAAGTGAGGATAACCATCTCATTCAGCTGTTCGGAGAGAGAACCACATAGCTGAGTAATAGGAAGCACCTGACAAGGACCACTAATGCCAAGACTGTGTTTATGTCTGAATTTTTGTGTCTCAGTGCCCAGTCAGACCACTCTGGGGGCACAAGAACATCTCAGACATGTGCTTCTCCCCCTCCTCTGTCTTCTCGCGTCCCCGTCGTGACCCTTCTTGTCGTCTCTTGCAGGTACCAGTATATTCACCGTATATGAGGCTGCGTCTCAGGAAGGATGGGTCTTCATCATGTATCGAGCCATCGACAGCTTCCCACGCTGGCGCTCGTATTTCTACTTCATCACGCTCATCTTCTTCCTCGCCTGGCTGGTCAAGGTGGAAAAATCCTTTTCTTTTCACACCAGCGATCTGCAAAAACTTAATCATAATCTGCACATGGGTCCTTCTTTATTTCTAGAGATAGAAAAGTGAGGGTTATTCTAGGAGTTTAATATATTGTGTTATATTATACTTTGGGTGTTAAAATGTTTTAATTCAGTGCAGTTATTGTGTGCGTACATGACCAGTGAGAAGATTGGGGTCAGTAAGATTTATAAAGGTTTTGAATTACATAACATAGGCTCACCAAAGATGCATTTATTTGATCAAAAATACAGTAAAAACAGAAATATTATTACATTTTAAAATAACTGTTTTTATATTATTTTAATATATTTTAAAATATTTATTTCTGTGATGGCAAAGCTGAATTTTCAGAAGTCATTAGTCTTCAGAGTCACTTGATTCTTCAGAAATCATTATAATGTGCAGATTTGAAACATTTCTTATTATTATAAATATTTAGAACAGTTGTGCTGCTTTTTGTGATACATTTCTTTTTTCAGGATTCTTTGATGTATAGAAAGTTTGTACATTTTATTTGTTTTAAATGTCTTTGCTATGACTTTTTATCAATGTAATCATCCATAATCATCCTTGCTCAATAGGTATTAATTAATAAGTATTAATTAATAAAAAAAACTGACTTTTGAAAGGTAGTGTGGACCTTAGAGGAAAAAACAAATTATGACTTGTTAAGGAATGTTCTGGTGTAAATCCAAGTTAAGCTCTGCTGAAAGACTCTGTGGCTAGCGATTACCATCAAGAAATCAGTTTGTAACAAACAGAATTAAACCTCATTAAATGTTGAAGATGACAGTGTTACATATGATACATTATATGTATTTTATCATTAACACAGATCTGTTTTCACACTTATCTGCCAAACAACAAGAACAAGCAATCAGTAAAATCATCATTTCTGGGCATTCATTAACTTTCTGTGATTTCTTTTACTTGTGTTCCCAGAACGTGTTTATCGCTGTGATTATTGAAACGTTTGCTGAGATCAGAGTGCAGTTCCAGCAGATGTGGGGATCTCGGAGCAGCACCACGTCAACAGCTACTACACAGGTAAACCAAACACACTTACACACATGTGCACAAAAAGCAAGCTTTGGTGTATGACTCATTTCCCATATTTGTTAATCTCTTTGATCAATATGTATGGGCAGATGTAATTAAACCAACTAAAGCAAAAATATCAAAACCTTCAATATCAGCATTTATGATTAAGCTCTGCACAGACCAATACACACCAACGCAGACGTCTAAAGGAATTCTTCCCATAATTCCCTGGAGGCTGTGAGTCTGGCTTCCCTGGCCTTCAGCAGGCAGGATACACCCGACAGCAAGCTGTTTTTTTTAAATAAATTTGGCTGCTTGTCAGGTGGGGGCCCCGAACGGCACAGAGAGATCTGATTGGGCGGCTGGCAGACTCAGGGGTGAGTCATAGAGGAACGTTGCTGAAAGTGCAACAGACCGAAAGAGAGGAAAAGACAGAGTGTGTATGTGTGTGTGTGTTTGCAGTTCTGTCATTCAGCCTAAATTTGATGTGACTGATCAACTGAAAGGATAGAGAGAATCAATTAACCCTAAATGCACTTGCTTTCCTGCCTGCAATCCTCTCCTGTGGGGAAACCTGTCCTGTTGATTTTATACAACCATCGCCTACCTAATGTTTGGTGAGAAATTCACACTAACCAAGCTAATGGTGCAAATGCACAGAAAATCTGGAGCGGGGGTGTAGTGTGAAAAGTTGTGTGTGTAATTGTGTGAACTGAGGCATAGTGTCTCTCTCACTGCGCCAGTCACAGTGGCAGAGCCAGTCCTGGAGCAGAGCCTTGGAGGTTGGCATGAGTGGAGCTGGCAACACTTTTGGCAGCACAAGAGTGACCTGACCACCATTATTCAAGTCTTATGGCTGTAGAAGTGCCCTCTGGGAAAAAGAAGGGCTATAGCACACAACATTTATTCCAGCACTGCTTTAATGGGATGAATCTCGTGAAGAAATATCTGATGCATGTGATCTCAAAATAAAACCAACAAAAAACTAATTATGAAGAAAATGAAAGGATCCCTGAATTTGTCAAGATATGTAAATACTATATAATGAAATCTATAATTTCATATACATTTGTATTTTATGTTTTTATTTTATTTCTATTATATTATTTAAAAAAACAGTTTTATATACTCTACCGTTCAAAAGTTTGTATATTGAGCCTCAAAAAGTCGCCAAGATTTTTTGATGTTTTGTGAAAGATGCTTACCAAGGCTACATTTATTTATTTGATCAAAAATACAGTAAAACAATAATATTGTGAACTATGTTTGCATATTTTTGTGTTTGTTTTCTATTGTAATATATGTGACCCTGGACCACAAAACCAGTCATAAGTGTCAATTTTTCAAAATTGAGATTTATACATCATCTGAAAGCTGAATGAATCGCGATTAATCGTTTGACAGCCCTAGTAACAACGTAAAAGTCTTTCTCTCACCTTTGATAATTTTTTTGTCAATCCTTGTTGAGTAAGTTTTAAATACTTAAAAAAAAAAGTATGACAATAAACTCTTATATATATATATATACACTATTATATACACTATTTGGACAAAGGTATTGGGACACACCTCTCAATTATTGAATTTAGTTGTTTCAGTCAGGCCCATTACCACAGGTGAAAAGCATTTAGGGAAGCATTTAGCGAAGCATTTAGGAACAGCAGCAACTCCCTGTCACCGAGTGCTGAGGCGCATAGTGCATAAAAGTCACTAACGCTCTGCTGATTCCATAGCTCCAACCTTCCACTGCCATTAAAATCAGCACAAAACTGTGTGGCTGGAGCTTCATGTAAGCCTCACATCACCAAGTGCAATGCCAAGTGTCAGATGGAGTGATGTAAAGCACGCCACCACTGGACACTGGAGCAGTGGAAACACTTTCTGTGGAGTGACGAACCATGCTTCTTTGTTCGACAGTCTGGCAGGCGAGTCTGGGTTTGGTGGAGGCTAGGAGAATGTTTTATATATATATATATATATATATATATATATATATATAGTAAAAAAAAAAGAATAAGAAATTATAATGGCTATATGGCCACAAATTCTTAAAATGGAAAACAGTTCAATTGCAAATCTACAGTAAAGCTTTGCAAAAGCAATAAGGCACATCTCATTCTGAGGACACAAAGTTGAATTGTCTTCAGTAGCATACAGTTTTCCAAGCCCATTGCCATTTATGAAACTTTGAATCGATTCTTTATCTGTAATGTCTGCAGCGAAAACAGTATAATGTATTTTTTTGCTCTTGGTCTAGGTAAGGCTATTCTAAGGTGCTGCCACTTCACAAGGAGAAATAGCTAAGGAATGTGTGAAAGTTAATTTGCACTGTCTTTGTCTACCCATTTCTATATTAAAAAAGATTTTTTTTACAAAAATTTCATCATAACAACATAACTTTTTACGCTTACTGTATCTCTGGGTTAACATTAATTTAAAATGTCAAGTTTTAAAAAATGTTAACTGTTGGCTGTAGTAAAGAAGTTATATAATATCTGTACAGTTTAGGACTTGTGTTTATTAGACCAGGCTGCAATGTTATTGATCCCATGAATTTGCAAATACAGTAAGAGCAGTAACCCAGGGTTTATAAATCTAAAGTGTGAAATGTCGAACCCTGACTACCCAGGATTAAAAATGACTCTGAGTTGACAAATTCAAGTGTGAAAAGCCCAATAAGCCTCTTGGAATTTGCCCATAGAACTATAGACAGTGCTGTGACCTTGAAAACAAAATAACTTTTCTGTGTCTTAATTTTAATTACGTTGAAATATCTTATTGAAGAAAACTCTCTTAGGGTACACAAAACCTTGGTTTATTGAGTGTTAGACAATACGACTTGGAATGATGCCTTTAATCTGAAAGAAGTAAAAAGAAAATAAGGTTCTCCTGGGGCCTGATGATACTCTTTGGCAAGATTTGCACCATCCCTTTTGTGACTGTCTTATAAAAAATAATATAATTCAATAAGGCCCCTTAAGAAGATTACCACATGAATGGCAAAGTTATAATTACAAGACTATGAGGGGAAACTTTTAAAATATCTATTTATGTAGGTAACCTTTTTAATCTGTCAGAGCTGAAGGGGCATTGTGAGCTTAATGACTGTCATTTCTCATGGGTTTAATTGGTTATCTATTCTTCTGAACTGATAAAAGACAGACATAAGTGGAACAGCAGCAGTGCACAATAGGAATAGCCTTAAGCACACTTTCACTTCTGTGCGGAGGGGTGGGGATACAAACAATGGGAGGGGGACACAAAATGTAGTCTGAAGCTTGATGTATGGTAGGAAAACACACGGCAACATCTAGAACATAGAAGTGCATGTCATGTAACCCATCCCACACCTTTTGTGCTTTGGCCATGAATAATGCATCGAATTATGTGGTTTGTTGAGGAGAGGTGGGCTATTAGTTTTCTAAACAATCAGTTTTATTTAGATTTTCACATGGAGGACAATAAAAAGGCTTCAAGTACAGAGGCGTCTGACAGTTCTGGGCTGTGTACATATGGATATGGGTAGCCTTTGTTGTTTGCCAGATTCAAGGTGCCTGCTGCAACATCGCCTCCCTCCTCTAGTCCCTGCTGTCTCCGCCGCTGTCTCCTCGTATCTGTCATGGTGAAGTCATGGTGCATTTAGATTCTGAAATGTGAATAGATGCTCGCTGGATCATGAAGCCAATTTCTTGTGACCTTGCTTGTGTTTATAAAATGGTTATGAAGTTGGTGGAGAATTCCATTGAATATCATGTAATTGACAGTTGTTTTTAAGATTGTCCTTGATGCCAACAAGTTTTTTTCCCCAGCTTATTTGTTATCAAATATGCATTTGTGTGTGTGTAGTAACTGACCAAAACGCCAATCATTCACAGTTGTTAACAATTTGCCCTCTCTTTCTCCTTTCTTTTCCTCTCTTTCCATCTCTCCTCCTGGTGGCAGATGTTTCACGAGGACGCGTCTGGAGGATGGCAGCTCGTGGCGGTGGACGTGAATAAACCACATGGCCGGGCGCCTGCTTGCCTCCAGGTACCAGACATGCGATTTAATGGCACTGACGCCCCCGACCGTCAGCACACCCTCAGTATTGCCTGACTGCCACATCTAATGCCACACTGCTGTGTGGGAGTGCAAGAAATGTGCTGCAGGTGGCCTAAACGCAATAGCCACATTTAGATTTCGCTCAAACTAGCTGGTATGATTTTGACAGAGTATGAGTAGACTGTGGAATGAACACAGCAAAGTTTGCCTTCACCCCTTTTGTGAGCCCAATTTAGCACATGCACAACACACAATCTTAAATACCCACCTATTCGGATCATTCTTATGCTTAATATCTCTGCAGAAGCACGATCATTTCTTGATGTTTTTTCCCTCGTATTTTACTTTTAATCAACATGAAATCAATACTGAGCCCATTTACGTTCCGTTTACCATGTTCCTGGTCTTATTCTGCATGAGTTTCAGGACATGGTATTGCAAAGAAAAATAGATTTGCAAATGCCATTTCAGACTGACTTTAACAGACAAAAACTCAAATGGCTTATTATATTGAAATAATGTGCCAATGCCCTTTTTAAGAATTTTGACACTGATATTGCAGGGAAATTATTAATTGGATTTGATTTGTCATAGAATAGAGTGGGCTTTTGATGGTTGATAATGCCATAATAACAGAAAGGACAGCATCTGGAGAGAGTCTAATGGCACTTAAACCAGTCCTGACTTTTAGATCTGCCTACACAGAGGGAGAGAGAGATCATCAGTGAAAATAGGTCCTCAGCGGAGTCACATAAATGTTAATATTCAAAAATACAATTTAATGCATCACATTTGGGTTAAGATTCGACAGTATAATTCTGGTGAAAAGCTTGCATTTTGTTCTAACGTGGCTTTTCAACTGTAGAGTAGAGAGCATTTGAAAATATTCAGTGAAAGTAAAAAAGACCAAAGACTGGCATTTAATGACATTTCTGGGGCCAGGTTTCTATGAGGTGAACCCATCAGGTAAAGGAAAGCTTTTGTATTTCCTCAGAGAGGGGCAAAGGTTACAGGGGGTTGGATGGGCTGAGCAAGAGAGAGAACGCAGCAAGTGGGTCATCATAGACTTCAATCACAATGGCTTTCAGCACAATGCAATGGTCTGTGAACTATTATTGAAGAGTCATGCTACAAAAATGGCAGACAAATTAACACTGACCTGGACAGAAATGAAAAGAAACTCATTTTTCCCCCTTTCTTCTTGTTTTGAAATGATGTTGTAATAACATAGGTTGGTCTGTGTTTATACATCCAAAAAATACATGGAATGATTACATAGTTAAAGAAAGCAAATATATACATATTGCCAGCACCTGTTACATGAATAACACAGAATAGTTTAATTTTTGTACAGTAATACAAAAGACAAAAAGGCAATAAAAATAATAATTTCTGCAGCAGATATACTGTGTCAGTTTCAACTGTCAGTATGCATAATTAGCCATAATGTCATAACGCAGCAGTATAGACTATGTTTGTATGTTTCTAGTGTTGGCAGGCTCTAGCTTGTTTTTTCTCATATATTTAAACTGGAAGCAATGGCTATTCTGTATTTGGTTGTTTCATTATATGGTTAAGGTTAATGAGGTCTGCTTGATCTCTTCTCCAAAGGCCACCTTGGAGTTAATTAGGCATCTGCATTTTCTTATGTTATAATTGCACTACAGCTATTCTCATGGATTCTTTAAGTTCTTCAAGTGAAAGATTTCTTGTCTCGAGTTTTGCACTTGTTCTTACTGAAAACTTTTTTTTAATAAGTATCAATTCAGACTCTAGATATGAATGTCTCAAAAATAATACATGTTTCAGTGGAGTTTAAATCCTGACCTTTACAGTAGGGGATTTGCAGTTTTACTTTAATAGCAGAAAAATCAGTTGAGTCTGCATATTACTTTACAGATTTTTTTTTTCAGACTGTGACAATAGTCCTTGATAGGACTATTTTTTGTTATACTTGGAGATCAGAACATAGTAAATGTATGATAATGTATTATTGCACGTTGCTTGTAATGTTAATTTCTGGTTAAGACAAAAACTCTAATACAGAATGGATTTATCTCTAGACATGGTATCATGTTGTGTCTAGTCAAAAGAGTGTCTTTGTCTTTTTTAATACTATACAATTGGTTAATGTGTTAGATATCAAATTGTTAAAGAATCATTTTTTTCATTAAATGGGTCAAAACAATTGAAACTTTCTTAAAATATCTTCTTACACAGAAGAAAGTAAGTCAAAGAGGTTTGGAATGACATGAGAGTGAGCAAATGATGACCGAATTTTTATTTTTGGGCAAATCGTCCTTTTAATGTGAAAGTTTTCACAGTAAAATGATCTATTCTGATAGCCACATTAACATCTTGGACTAAACTTACAGTAGATTGAGCTTAACACAGATGGTTAGTCATTTAGAATAACAATACAGTTCAATGAAGAGCAGATCCCTGATCATGCAGTATCTTTCCCATTCTGCAACTCTGTGCTGAAATCTTCAGACGTTATGATTGATAACCCCTTTAATCAGAAGGTGCCGCCCATAGAGGAAACACCTTGGCTTCTGCAGTCACCCGTTATGCACCCACGCAAGGTTATTTATATAGAGGAAACCCTCCATTACCCCACCTCTGACCTTGCAACACTCATTTCTCCCAAGGGACCTATTTCTCCCAGCCATAAGCATGCCTAATCAACAACTGCAGCCGTGGTGCTCAGAACCCAGCCCGTCTGCATCCCTAACCCTGTCTTGAACAGTGGCTGGAGAATTCTGGAGGACAGTCAGCTTTAATTAACCAGCAGGTCCCAGACAGAGCATGAATCACCTCACTGCAGTAATAACTTCGATAAGCAGTGGGATTTGAGCACTGCTGGTCTCCCATCAGCTATTTTTGTTCCTATTTTCTAATTAAACAATGGAGCAAAAGTGTCAGGGTATGCCTATGCAGTTCACAAAAAATGCTTTTCTAACACTCAGTTTGCTGATGACTTAAATATGGAGTGTTAGATGTGCTGTAGGGTGCTTCATTGGTACTTGCTGATAGTTGTTGACAGACAGATAAACTTTCAAACAGTTGTTCCCCATTTTAAGATTTTTTTTTTGTTTTCTGCATCTACTTCATCTTTCTGTTCTTTGTTCTTCTTTTCCATTTAATTAGAGTGCATAAAAGCTGGAGTTTTTCCTTTAAATTCAGTGTAGCTTAAAAAATTAATTTCTGTTCAAATTAACTCATCTCCACATTGTTCAGAACCTGCATGATTTTTTTTTCTTTTCTAAAACACAAAAGGAGATGCTGCTCATTTTCATACAAAGAACATGTATGTAAAGAACAGCATACAATTGGTGCAAATGCCTTGTGTGCTATATTTGTGTGCACACGTTATTTTCCAAGCAATGAAATTAAATGGAGACTAAAGCTTTCAAGCTTTAAAAAGGACACAAAACCACTATAAAAGTATCAATAATTGGTCCATACGAATTGTGTCCCATTTTCTAAGTCATACTTTACAGTAGCTTTGTGTGAGAAACAGTCAGTACAGTTTGTGAAGTCATTCAGACTTTTTTTATGAACTGAATTAACCAATTCTTTGTAAAGATAAAACAAACAAACAATCAAATAAACACGGTTTGCTCATAAATTCATCATAAATTTGTTTGCTACCTTTCTCCTGAACAGTTAAGGCTAGGGTGGATGTCAAGTTTTCAATGAATAACTCAATTTTCTCACGTAAAGATAATGTATGACTTCGGAAGGAAAAAATGGCATGAGGATCAATTCTAATGCTTTTATGCTTTAGCATTCTTTTTAAGCTTGAAAGCATCAGTCTCCATTTAATTGCATGTAAAAGAGCAATCACCACATATTTCAAACCTTCTTCTTTTGTGTTCCACAGAAAAAAAAATCATATGAATTTGGAATGATGTGGGTGAGTAAAAGATAACAGTTTTGGGGGAGCTATTCCTTTAAGAATGAGTAAATGTTTGGTCAAATGCCACTAACGTGCACTGAATGATAACGAAATGTTCATCCCTTTGAGTTGTTGCTGGCTTTGATTCTGGCACAGAACTGATGAAGCATGACAGGCACCTTACTGTAAAGAACACTAATTGTGTGTCAGCTGACAGGTGTAAAGCCTGAAGTTTCAAACATACGAGGAGGAGCAGTAACAAGATGCTCTGAATGTCTTTTTGGAGGGAGATTTGGAGCATACAAATTGGGCTGCATCAAATGCAATGAAATAGAGAGAGAGAGGTGCATCCCGCCCTCACAAAGGTTGCTATTTAATTGATTGCGACAGCTCTGCTAGGTATTCATGTGGCACCAGCAACATCAGAAGAAGTAGGCCACCACACCTTGAGTGCATTGACAGTGCTGTTTTTATGTTCTTCATACAAGAGAAATAGGCGTCACATCACAGACATGTCTTAAAGTAGAAAATGGATGAATTGCACAAGCAAGCTCTCAAACCCTGCAATAAAACATGCCTTTCAGAAAGCAGGAACATTTTTTGGGTGAAGTCAAGGACCCTGAGAAAATGGACTCACCTGTTAGTCCCCCTTCAGCCGAAACACCCTAGGGAAAACCAACATCGAGAAACTGAAAATGTCAAACTGCTTTGTCATGTCCCGTATTAGTCATAGAGGCTGCTCGCTGAATTCTGAGCTGTGATCCCAGACCAGAGCAGCAGACAGACCAGACTGCCACTGTCCTTCTCTCATCTTTCTCCCTCGAGATATACTGTAAGACACTGGGTACATTTCCTGGAGCTCTACAAGTCCTTTATGCATTATTAGTAATATACCTTCACTACCATTTGGGCTGAGAACTTAAAAATGATAATAATAACAATAATAACAATAAGAATAAATTAGTACTTTTTGCATAGATACAAAACATTTTTATGAAATATTTTTTGAAATTTCTATTCAAATACAGTGTCCTCCACTAATATTGGCACCCTTGGTAAATCTGAGCAAAGGTGGCTGTGAAAATAAATCTGCATTGTTTATCCTTTTGATCTTTCATTAAAATTAAAATTCACAAAATTCTAACCTATCACTGAAGTAAAACAATTGAAAGTGGGGAGAAAATCTCATGATAAAATAAATGTTTTCTCTAATGCATGTTATTACAATTATTGGCACCCTGGAAATTCATATGTGTAAAATATGTCTGAGAAGTATATTCCCATTCATATTAAATTTTTTTATACCAGGGGGGCCCAGGCATGAAATTGTAGCTATGACTTCCTGTTCCAAAGGATTATAAATATAAAGAAAACTAAGGCCAAATTCCCTTAATCATCCATCACAACGAGTAAAACCAAACAATAAAGTTCTGATGTGCAGAACAAGATTGCTGAGCTTCACAAAATAGAAAGTTGCTGTAAGACAAAAGCTAAAGCATTGAAAATCCACATTTACACCATCAGGGCAATAATTAAGAGGTTCCAATCAACCAAAGATGTTACAAATCTGCCTGGAAGAGGACTTGTCTATATCGTCCTAATGCACGCTGAGGAGGAGAGTTTGAGAGGCCAAAGACTCTCCAAGGACCACAGCTGGAGAACTGAAGAGATTAGTTGAGCCTTGGAGTCAGAAAGCCTAAAAAATATATATATCAAACAGCCCTCACATCACTACATATTGTTCAGGAGGGTTTCAAGAAAAATTCTCCTCGCTCATCCAAAAACAAAATCCAACATATTCAGTTGTCAGACACGACTGGAACTTCAAATGACACTGGCTTCTGTGGTCATATGAAACTAAAAAAAGAGCTTTTTGGCAGCAAGCTCACCAGCTGGGTTTAGTACAAACAGGGGTAAAAGGTACCCCATGCCCACGGTTAAATATACTGCTGGATCTTTAGTGTTGTTGGCCTGTTTTTCTGCTGGAGGTCCTGGACATTTTGTTCAGATACATGGCATCATGGATTCTCTCAAATACCTACAGATAAAAAAATCTAAAGATGTCTACCTCTGTTAGAAATCTTATAATGGGCTGTGGTTGGATCAGGACAATAATCCAAAACAAACATCAAAATCAACACAAAAATGGGTCAATGAGCACAAAATGAAGCTTTTGCCATGGCTGTCCCAGTCCTCTGACCTGAACCCTATAGAACATAAGTGAGGTGAACTAAAGGAGAGGGACCAACATGGAAGCTGTGAATCTGAAGGATCTGGAGGTTCTGTATGGAAAATGAGTCTCTAAACTCTTATCAGGTGTTCTCCAAACTCTTCAGGCATTACAGGAGAAAACTCAGGGCTGCTATCTTGGGAAAAGGGCGTTTACCAATGGTGGGTGCCAATAATTGTGGTCAATGTGATCTAGAGAAAGCATTTATTTCACAATGAGATTTTCCCCCCACTTTCAATTGTTTTACTTCAACGATAGGTTAGAATTTTGTGAATTTTTTGAATGAAAGATCAAAAGGATAAACAATGCAGATTTATTTTCTCAGCCACCTTTGCTCATATTTACCAAGGGTGCCAATATTAGTGGAGGGCACTGTACTCTGGAAAAAAAGTATCACAGTTTCCACAAGAAGGTTAAGCAGCAAAACTATTTTCAACATTGATAATGAAAAAAAAATGTTTCTTGTACACCAAATCAGCCTATTAGAATGATTTCTGAAGGATCATGTGACACTGATGACTGTGAAAATTCAGCTTTGCCATCACAGGAATAAATTACATTTTATAATACTGTATATTAAAACAGAAAAAAAATGTAATAATATTTCACAATATTACTGTTAACTGTATTTGTGATCAAATGCAGCCTTGGTGAGCATATAGAGACATGGCTCAAAAACATTTAAAACATCTTACTGGCCCCTCACAGCCAAAGATGACTGCAAAGACTGAAAGTGAGGGGATTTTTTATGAGTAAATACTTAAATTTAATTAAAAATTTTGACAACTAGAGAGCATATCTTCTTTTGTGGACTTACTTGTTGGGCTTCAACTTGACTATTTGTTGAGAAAACTATGCCATGTGGGGACTTACTAGTGTTTAAGTCATTGGCTTTTTTAGATTACTTTACTGCAATCCAAACAGAGCCCTATCAGGGTTAGGGATGGTTTAATTGCCAATTACAAAACCGTTACCTTCTATTTACAACATACACAAGTCTAAGGAACCGCAGTCAATATATCTCTCTAGGCAGATGGACAGCCTCTGGACACAAAGAAGAAGAGAAAATCTGTTTTCAGATAATCTCTTCTTGTATGCCCTTTTTGCCATTGTCTTTCCAAAGGCAAGCTTTATTTTGAAGGTTGTATGTGGTGTGGGGCCGCATTGTTCCACATGTGGCCCAGTCTGTCTGTCAAACCCAGAGGGAGAATGTCTCTTTTTATGTCTCTGTCTACGAACCCTGCCACAGAATCTCTCTGTCTTTCACCTCTCTACTTAATAAACCATTTCCTATTTACTTGCTTCTTGCTTTCTTTTGCTTTCAGTAATTTGACTAAGTGACTAATGTTAAAAAAGTGGTCTGTAAGGAAGGCAGGGCCTCCCCTAAATACTTTAGCTGTATGTAATGTAACGTAAAATACGTAATATATATATTTCATTTAAAGAAATAGTTTAATTTAGCTCAAAGGGAATCATTTATGATTTTATAGGGAATTTGGACAGAATCACTGTTTCACGGCTGATCACTGAGGCGACGGTCACTGAAGGAGCCGTATAACAATCAACTCTGCACTGGATATTAAAATCCAAAATATAGTGAAAACACTATTTAATAGCACAGTAACAAGATCGACAGATTAAGACATTAACTTGTGAGCACAAAACACGAGATACTTCTCTTTTCAATATAAATAAGATTTTATTTGATAAATCTAAGACATGTAAACTAATCTAACACATGAACACAAGCATTCACACATTCACACGTTGCAGAAAGAGAGAAAGTAAGAAAAGGATGAGTTTAAGAGAATGAAAATATGAAATCCCAAGTTTACAACAATATGTGCAATTGCATAGACCTGAACAACATCAATCACTTATTTAACCCTCGCTTTGAGTTTCTCAATGAGGCTAAAATTTGTATTAAACTGCACCGACTCAGCAAAAGTCTGGAGGTTACTTGCTTGCTTTTCCTATCGGATTCCCTTTTGTCTTCGTTGTCACGGGGGGTTTTCCCAAGTTTGCTGATTGGTTGGATGTTCAGTAGTCATTGAAGTGACGTCTTGGGAAGCCAACGGTTGGGCGTTGGCTGAGGATGCGGAGTTGTGGCTGGTAGAAGTTTTGAGGTGGTCACAGACTCGAGTTGAACTCGACGCATGACGGCACAACTTACACTGAGAACACGAAACTCGCAACGGAAAAGGAAAGAAATTAAAGTAAAAGAATAAAAGGATGTAACGAGACTAGGTGGGTTTTCTTCTCATTGTGGTGGCAGCTGGCACTTAGGCCAGAGCACGCTCAAAGAGCAGCGTCAAAACGCGGTGGCAGAAGAGAAGAGCAGAGGAGAAGGGACTAAGAGAGCTAAGAGCTAAGAGAGAGTTTGATGGTGTCCTGAGTTTTTAAACTCGGCTTTCAGACCGTCCCATCTGGACGTCTTGACCAATTAGATATTATCTTTGCTTGAGGTGTTGCTCCGTTTCTCCAACCAATCAATAAATCAACATGTTATCTGATCAGTCACATGGTCCGAATTTTCCCGCTCTTGTAAAGTATAAATTTGGAAATGATTTCTATAACAAGACTATGATACATTTGACAAAGAATTGATTGGAAGAAACATTTAAAGCATGAATTTTCAAACTCATACATACCAAACACATATGAATCCTTCAGCTATTCAATAATGATTAAAAAGACATACATAATATGTGATTAAAACATGATAGTTACTTGTGTGGGTTACATACATGATATGGAGTTATGCATAAAAATGTCCTTTTAAGATGATTTTTGGTGCATATGAAAAAGAAAGTCTCTGTGTAGTTCTGCATAGAACAAAAAGGTGTTCTTTGGGCAAAGGAATTTCAGTCTGGTCTTTGTCTTGTATGGGTGTGGGGGAAAGTCAATCTAAAGACGCTCGTGATTTCCAGCGTGGAACCCATGTGATGGCCATCTCTTTGACCATCAGTCTTGATTACTTGCCCCAAATTTGACGATCTCCTTCCTGTGTTGGACTTATTAATAAGTGTTCTTTTGTCTCAATGTTGCAAGCTGTTTTGTGAAAGAGTCGGTTAGTTTGCTTGCTTCAAACTAGTTGCAGCTAGGATCTGGACAGATTTACGACATCCTGTTTCCTTGGTGGAATTCCAGCTCCTCATGTTTCAATGTTCTAATCGCATCTTAAATTTGTCTGATTCAGTCTCTGATATTCTACAGTAAAGTAATAAAATAATACTCCTTTTTACGTTTATTAGATAGATATATCAGTACAGACAAATTAAGCAAAAACAAGAGCTTGATGCTGTTGTAGACTGGTTTGGACTACCTCCTTCTCTCTTTATTAAAGAGGAGTTTAATCGCTTTTATATAATTTTTATTGACTGTTTTGGCTGTTCCAAAAGATGTGGGATTGTTTCTGTTGGTCTTCCAAAAGGTCCTTCCTCTGTTCTCATTTTCTCTCTCCTCTTCCTCTGTTTTTTTTTTTTTTGGGTCTCTTTTTCATTTCCTCTCTCTCTAGCTCGTTTGAGATTTTCCACCCACCCACAAGCTGTGTTCATGTATTTGGACAGTTGAGTGTACATGTTGCATTTTATCTGCATCTCTTTGGAGTGTCTTCTCCTTGTTTTATAACACATAAATGCACCCAAGCTGTGAGTGCTTATACAAGTTAGACCGTGCCATCCACTGTGCCATGACACTGCAATGACCTAGATATGGGCTCTCTGTCATTGGTCATGTTGGGTATTTCCTCTGTATGTACATAGCTGGTGAATTGGAGTTAAAGGCAGAATTGTTGAAATAGAAATATTGCTTCCAAACAGGTTTCCCAAACACTCCATCCTGTCCCCTGTCTGCCAGTACTCACATTATTTTGAAGCATTGCAAATTATGTAAAAGGGTCAGAAGTACCATATATTTGAAGTTTATTGCAAACTATTTAAATGTATGCAAATATATAAGTTCTTTCAGAGTGTAATGAGACTATACACATTATTACATCATGCGCAATGCTTTATGGGAGTGGGTGGTCACTGTTGAGCTCTGTTCCCCAGATTCCTGTTTCCATGGCAACAATTACTTCTCTGGTTGGTGGATCTCCTTCAGAATTGTGGGTATTGTATTTTACCTGTAATTCCACAATAATATTAATAATAATAATATTTATTTAAGCTGGCTTATAAAAATACGTCATCACAAAAAAAGCTTGAACTTGCACTCATTTTCTGCATGGAGTAATTGATATTTTGTGACAGTTTTTCAGTTTAAACCATAGAAAGAACCGTGGGTATAAAACAGGTATGGACCCATCTGATAATACAAATGTCACTTGCTTTAAATTAATACAGCCTGCAGCTCAATGCATATTTCACTCACCTTAATACAAAATACAGTCTATATAAATTTCATTTGCTTTTATACTTTCATTCACTTTTAGTGATAGGGTGATATAGGAAAATATAACTGTGCGATGACCATAACAGAAATGTACTGTTAGTAATAATAGCAAAGCTGTTTCTAATAAAATCATGCTTGGCAGTTATAGTATAAATAAATATTAATAAACACATTCTCATTTTGTCAGTAATTTATTTTCATATCACTCCTGTTTGCTTGCTTGTTTTCTACCTTTATGGCTTTAATATATTGTATTTTGTACTCAGAGACCCATGATATCAGCTCCAGCGACAGCTGTTTATCTAGAATGCTGGCTTCCAGACACATGACCCAAAAGATTATGTCTTATTAGTCAGTGTTTTTCTTTCCCTCGCTGGAAGAAACTTGGCAGAGTCAGGAGTGAGTAGAAATGGGCTTCTGGAGCCTTTTAATGGCAATAATAAGAAATATCTTAAAATAAATAGTCAAAAAAGAAATAAAATTACAGTGCTCCAAATGTCATGTTTTGTGGCAGGAACATTTTTTTATAATGCTGCTTGAGTTTAATGTTGTTTTTCAAATCAAATACCTCCATTGCAATCCATCCAATTTTGCAGCTAACTTTTAGAAGAAAAAATACCTGACAGTCTCAAGTGGAGACAGATTTCATGGGCAACAGACAGGTGGCTCAGTCTGGGCTTAAATTAAGTTCTCTTTCCTGACTCATATTCTTGGTCTGTAATGGGCTTGAGATGGGTTCATTTGGCCTGCTGAGGGCTCAGGCAGTGAGGGTCCATTTAGTTGGCTCAGTCCTTCCTGTGATTAAAAGGTTCCATTATACAAGAGTGGAGAATCAAGTGGAAAATGATGTTCTTCCGGCAGCTACACTCAGTATGAGGAAGCAGTCAGCCTACTTGTTCATAAGGGAGAATATACATCTAGAGACATTAAAAGATGTACTGTACCACATACATGTAAAAAATAATTAAATAAATTGCTCAGTATGGCAGCTCTAGAAATAGAGGTTGTGCATTTCAGTTGACTGAAATTTATGCACACTTAAAATATATATGCACAGTTGACAAAAAAAAGTTGTCTGGACTGACATGCCTCAAAAGGACTTTGTTAGCATGTCGCTAAATTAACGGCAGCACTGTCTCTGATCTTTTCTTTCTGCAGCAACTGATGCGATCTTCAGTTTTCCACATGTTCATCCTCAGTATGGTGGCCGTTGACGTGATTGTAGCTGCTAGCAATTACCACAGAGGCGAGGACCATAAACTCACCAATGACGAGTTCTACCTGGCTGAGGTAAGACCTCTCAAATTCGATTCTTAGAAACCTGTTGATTTTTTAAAATTTCTTTTTAATGTGTGCAGCAATTTCACAACAGCACAATGAGCTTTTGCTGAAACACAATAATTATTAACAAGTGTTAAATATGATATATTACTGATTTAATTTGAGATGAGAAGCACATCTGTTGTTTAAAGGTATAGTTCACCCAAAAATGAAAATCCTGTCATTAATTACTTACCCTCATGTTGTTCCAAACCCGTAAAACCTTCAAACCTTTCTCCTTCAAAGGGTCAAAAATATCTTAATTTGTGTTCTGAAAATGAACAAATTTCTTACGGGATTGGAACGATGTGAAGGTGAGTAATTAATGACAGAATATTCATTTTTGGGTGAACTAACCCTTTAAGTTAAAATTCAAGTTTATTGTCATTCCACTATTCCGCTGATTTTATACATTTGCCCACTGACAAAGAAATGATCAGTCTGTAATTTTAATGGTAGGTTTATTTGAACAGTGAGAGACAGAATAGCAACAACAACAAAAAAAAATCCAGAAAAACGCATTTCAGAAAAGTTATAAATTGATTTGCATTTTAATGAGTGAAATGAGTATTTGACCCCTTCGCAAAACATGACTTAGTTCTTGGTGGCAAAAACCCTTGTTGGCAATCACAGAGGTCAGACGTTTCTTGTAGTTGGCCACCAGGTTTGCACACATCTCAGGAGGGACTTTGTCCCACTCCTCTTTGCAGATCCTCTCTAAGTCATTAAAGTTTTGAGGCTGACGTTTGGCAACTCGAACCTTCAGCTCCTTCAGGGATTAAGGTCTGGAGACTGGCTAGGCCACTCCAGGACCTTAATATGCTTCTTCTTGAGCCACTCCTTTGTTGCCTTGGCCGTGTGTTTTGGGTCATTTTCATGCTGGAATACCCATCCACGACCCATTTTCAATGCCCTGGCCCTGACGGTACATGACCCCGTCCATCGTCCCTTTGATGTAGGGCTGCACGATATATCGTTTCAGCATCGATATCGCAATGTGAACATCTGCGCTAGTCACATTGCAGGACATGTGATTTTTAGTATAGCTACTGACCGTTGCAAATGCTTTGAACTTTGTGTCAATACATCATAAAAAGAACAAGGGATTTACTCTCGGGGATTTTCCGTGTTACGCCGCATCCAGCGTAGACAGCATCACTGATAATGGGTTCTACAGTATTTTGTCACGTCGCGCCACTTGCGTCCGGTGTAGACACGGTGAGAGCCACGCAGATGCACGTGAACACTGAATTCTGTTCACTTCCGCATCTATTTGTGCCTGAAATGACACATACGCACGAAACTGTCAAAATGCATGTCTGCAAGTATCCTTGTAAACACAGTTGCTTATGGCTTAGGTGAAGGTAAACAATTGATAAAGAAAATAGATGTGTAACAGTATATTGGTTCATAGCAGTTTAATGTTCCTAAGTCTTTCTGTGTCATGAAAGTTAATCAAACAAAACACATAGAGAAAAATCACTTTTGTAGCTTTAACACAGATTTTTTTAGATTTAATTTATACAGTGAAGACTATGCAGTGTTATTTTACATTTGATAATTCAACCAGTAGGCTTATAGGCTACCTGAATACTGTTAGACTTACTGGAAAAATATAAAGCACTGTTTATTTAATTTATATTTTTGTTCTACTGTATTTGTCTATGTTTGTAATTTGTTTATTTTTCTATGCCGATTTACTCACCTACAAAATCACCCCAAGCATTGATTATTTTTTTCCAAGTAGAGCTTTTCAAGTCATCTGGTGTGTTTTTTTTTCATATCACAATATATATCGCAAAAATGCAAAATATCACAATGTTAGTTTTTTCCAATATCATGCAGCCCTACTTTGATGCTGTGCAGTTGTCCTGTCCCCTTAGCAGAAAAACACCCCCAAAACATAATGTTTCCACCTCCATGTTTGTGGGTGGGGATGGTGTTCTTGGGGTCACAGGCAGCATTCCTCCTCCTCCAAACACGGCGAGTTGAGTTGATGCCAAAGAGCTTGATTTTGGTCTCGTCTGACCACAACACTTTCACCCAGTTCTCCTCTGAATCATTCAGATGTTCATTGGCAAACTTCAGATGGGCCTATACATGTGCTTTCTTGAGCAGGGGGGCCTTGCGGGCGCTGCAGGATTTCAATCCTTCACAGCGTAGTGTGTTACCAGTTGTTTTCTTGGTGGCTATGGTCCCAGCTGCCTTGAGATCATTGACAAGCTCCTCCCGTGTAGTTCTGGGCTGATTCCTCACCGTTCTCATGATCATTGAAACTCCATGAGGTGAGATCTTGCATATAGCCCCAGACCGAGGGAGACTGACAGTTATTTTTTGTTTCTTCCATTTGCGAATAATCGCACCAACTGTTGTCACCTTCTCACCAAGCTGCTTGGCGATGGCCTTGTAGCCCATTCCAGCCTTGTGTAGGTCTACAATCTTGTCCCTGACATCCTTGGACAGCTCTTTGGTCTTGGCCACGGTGGAGAGTTCGGAATCTGATTGATTGATTGCTTCTGTGGACAGGTGTCTTTAATACAGGTAACAAACTGAGATTAGGAGCACTCCCTTTAAGAGAGTGCTCCTAATCTCAGCTCCTTACCTGTATAAAAGACACCTGGGAGCCAGAAACCTTGCTGATTGATAGGGGATCAAATACTTATTTCACTCATTAAAATGCAAATCAATTTGTAACTTTTTTTAAATGCGTTTTTCTGGATTTTTTGTTGTTATTCTGTCTCTCATTGTTAAAATAAACCTACCATTAAAATTATAGACTGATCATTTCTTTGTCTGTGGGCAAACGTAAAACAAAGAAATATATAAACCTATATAAATGTACAAATTTACATATACTTATATAACCAATGTAAACATATAAACTATATAAAACTACACATAGCTTACTATACTTTAGATAAAATACCATGTAATAAAATGCTATACAGTTTATTTTATTTTATGTCCAATCTTTGGAGTAAATTGAACAGAGCTAGAAATATAGAGCTGAAAATTTTATACAAAAATTACATTAATATCTTATAATTTTTTAATTATGATTTTATCTGGGACACAGCATATATCTGATGCCTAAAATGGATGCCCCAGATGTTACTAGTCACACCCTGATCACTTTTCATGCTAGGTGCTACGAGTGCTGCATAATTTGAATCCCACTGTGAAAATCTTCACGTCTTTTACAGATATTCAGTGTCAAGATGCTACTTGATAATAAACTTTTCTGGGATGGGATTTCTGCGCTTTCTTTGTCTTGGCAATGTTTATTAGTTTTAAAAGACACAATTTTGCACTGTTATCTTGAGTTATGAGAAGGGCAGAAGATTGTTATTGCACTCAAACGCATCAGCAGATCAGATTTTGCTGAAAGCTCATATATACATATCCTCATCACTTTCTGTCGCCTTAAAAACCCTGAGATTAAATCAACTGAGTGACAACGTGGGCGCAAACAGCTTGTGGGCAACACTCCATTTTAGCGAGCGCCGGGTTGGTATGTGTATGTATGTGTGTATATGTGTCCTGTTTGCCACGCACTGCCTCTGCAATCAGTATGCAGGTGGCACAGTGGGAACAAAGACAGATAGAGGAGTGTGGCCACCCGCCCACTCCAAGCTGAAAGACAGAGATAAGGAGGAAGAGGCACCCCACATATTCACAGACCGATCCATCTCATAATTAATCCAACACTGCTTTTTATTTGGATCAGACCAAATGGGGAAAAACTGGGGAAATACTACTTTTGTTTTCTGTCGTCTGTTGACATTCCCGTGCCTTAATGCATCTCACTAAGATTGCATTTATTTCCCATTACGTCCTTCCTATATATTGTATCTTATATCATGAAAAAGCATAGTTATTTTGAGTGGAAATGGTTCTTCAGCCCTCTTTGTTTGAATGTGCATGTATTCACATATGTGTTCCCTTTGCAAAAAACAAAGGCTCTAGGGATACTTAAAAAGCAATTACTGAGAAATGGGTATGCAAGGAACAGCTCTCCATTATCATGCTTCCTGCCTCTCATTGTCTCTTTCTGTCATTTTCAGGTCGCCTTCACTGTGCTGTTTGATTTGGAAGCCCTGCTGAAAATCTGGTGTTTGGGCTTCACTGGTTACATCAGTTCCTCTCTACACAAGTTTGAGTCTCTGCTTGTAGTGGGCACCACCCTGCACACCTACCCTGATCTCTACCACTCGCAGTTCACCTACTTCCAGGTTAGAGATTCAAAGATAATCTAGGACTAGTCATTACTGAAATTTATCGTACAACTACTCAAGTAAACCTGCAACATGTTCCAGAAATCAGTTATCATTTTCACGTCCTGCACCAGGTTGTTTAAATAGCAAATGCATTTCCGCCCATTTGTACGCTCATGGGCGTGCTGGTCTGAAAACGAGGCGCATTGTTGGCGCGTTGCTATTTTGAGGCAACTGAAATAGACTACACCATTGACCAACTTAAACCTGGTCTAAAGTCAATGGTGCAGTCTTTTTTTTTATTTAAAGAGAGTGTTAGTAATATGTGCCTATAGGGGGGTCCACAATGCGCACACACTCTTATTACACACACAGCGACGCGCAGCAGCACACATACATGCCAAATATGAAAAATTAAAGGATTACAGTGTAAAAGATTATTATTGTGTAGGCTACATAAATATAAAAATCCCTACATGTCATAATGGATAGTCATTGCATGTATCAGAATCAGGCTACCTCTGCTCGCCAGAGTATTTGAGCGGAGTGGAGCATCAACAATTTCCCCTCCGTGCTCTGAGCATTTAATAATCACTCCGCTCCCGCTCCAGCTCCGCTCCGGGTTCACCATTTCCCACTCCCGCTCCACTCCTCGCTCACTGATATCAGAAACACCGCTCCACCTTTGCTCCGCGTCTAAAGTATTTCAGTATGTTTGAAATATCACAGTTCTGTTCATAACGTATATTAACAAAATAAAATAAATAAAATAACAGGAGAGTTTCAAAGTGGCTTATTGGAACACTAGTGTGCAAACTTTTTTCCTACCACATGACAAGCTAATAACATAGTTGTCAGCATTAAAAGGTATAATTTCTGCTTTTTGCGGTGATAAAAATAACAGTACGTTTTCGTCAGTTATTTTACCTACGGATCGATGCATTTCTTACAGATTTCTGCTCATTCAAAATTGGATACAGATGAGGTAGCACTGTAAGATTACATTTGTTTGAATGCATTATTGAGAGAGCGATTGCGTGTGAATAAGGTTGTAGTACTTGTTTAAATCATGCTTTCAGCTGAAAATATTCAGTATCTAGAAGGAACAAACAAATTCCTTGAGAACTTTAAAGGTCCCATATTGTACACCTTTCTGGAGTTTTATTTTAGGTTTTGATGTCCTTAAGAATATATATTTGCGGTATAAGTACAAAAAATACTCAATATATTTTTACAGCTCTTCTCTCAGGAGCTCTGCTAAGAACAGGTCGATTTTGGCCTGTCTAATTGATATTCATGAGCCTCTCTTCCATTTGGCCTGTTGTTTTCTCAGTGACGCACGGCCAGGCCAACCACAGGTAACTAGGGTCATATAGGGCCGACGTCACAATTACGTCACAGCGATAGCTGGAAGTAAAACAAAGGGAAAACTGGAGGCGGCCCATTCAAACAAGCGCAGATTCGGCTACGTTACATAAGGAGCTTAAAATATCATCTTGTTGTGATGTTGGGTGCCAGAATTGACGTAATACAGCCTCAATTTTAAATTTAATCGCATACCTGCTGCCACTGCCAGACAAAAAACCGACAACAGCTGTGGTTAAACGCGATAAAACGAGTGGACTGGACAGAAACGATTGTCAAAAATGCTTGTGTTTGCAGCACACACTTCTTATCAGAAAAGGTTCAATAAAGTATTGTCTTTTGTTGTTATGGGCGCGTTTGAAGATTTCTTGGCGTGTATGTCGTGTATGAAATATGTTAATGTCTGTGTGCATGTGTGTAAAACAACAAATTGACAATTTATATATAATCATTTGTAATTGTATATACATTGTTGTGATTAATTGTGGCTGGAATAATAATGTAGCTGTAAAATAGTTGTCTGCTGAAACTTAAATGTATTCATACCTTCATCATGACTAGATAGACATGGTGAGTTTGTCTTTACTATACATGTTAGACATGATCCACCTCACAGTAACAGTCCTGTCAGATCGTCCATCCCTTGAGTGAGAGTGTAACGTTACAGGTCAGCCGATCTGGTTTCGTCCGTTAAATTTAACCTTTTTGACATGTTTCTGCGTTGTTGTTTCTCAGCAATGGCATGGAAGCGATGTTGTCTGGGGGTTTGGCAAAAGAACGGTGGGCGGTGCTCGGGATGGTGACTGAAGGCGGTGACTGAGTAGTTCGGACGTCACATTTTTACGGAAGTCACAAGGACTCGTGAAAAGGCACAGCTACTTTATTCAGGCTGTGTGCACTTTACTGTGGATTGACTGTTTTGAAACTTATGGTAGTTACATAGCCCCTAGACCTCAGTTATCATGAAAAAAGCCAGGAAATTTCAGTTTTGACAATATGGGACCTTTAACTTCCCGCTCATGTCCATTGCCATCATCATAGCCTTCACATTCTTTCTGATTTGAGTGATCCTTCTCTATCAAGCTAGCTAAATATGTTTAACATGTAAATTCTTGCTAAATATGCAGTTATATTACAGGCCGTTGGCATGAATTGTACTCATGATGGAGCGGTGGTGGAGCGCTCTTGGAGCAAGTGAAAACCACTACGCTCCGACTTTTTAAAAAATCCGCTCCAGTCAAAATCACACCGCTCCACTCCGCGCTCCACTCGCATACTCTGTTGCTCGCGCATTAGCAGCTCCGTTTCCTCTCTGGAGACGCGTTCGGTCTTTGCGATTGAAAATTCCGCTGTGCAAATAGCGAATCTGCCATAGCACGAGCGCAACAGGCTCTTAAAGGGAATGGGAAATGAGACTCTGATTGGTTTATTGCACATTATGCCCAAAACACACCCATTACTCATTAAAAGAATAGGGACAACCCTTTTAGACCATGCACGGGGCGCGCTGACCATTTTTCCTGTCGTTAAATTAGCAAAAGTGGATTCGGACATGCCCTAAGTGTACCTGCGCCGTGCGCTTTAGACCATGTGCTTAGATTGTTAAAATAAGGCCCAAAATGACAAAATATGGTCTCTGTAGATCTCAGATTAGTTTCCAGACATTATTGATTCTGATGGTAACGTTTTGACAAATTATGTTATTTTTACTGAGGCCATGACACGTGCAGCCACAGTATTTGTAAAAGGCTCCCTGCATGAGTGCAGCACTTGCTAGATTCTGAGATGCTAATCATGCACTAATGCAGGGTAATAACGCATACTGGTGGCCATGGCGGAGCTGTTTTCATACATCTCCAGGCAGCTGCAGGGAATGGGAATGGATGAAGCCCGCTCACGTTGACAAGCCTCATTAAGGACACAACCTGCGCTCTCCCTCCAGTTTTCTCTCGGCAGGAGGGGGCGGAGCTCCAGCCGTGAATATTCATATCCTCCCCTCATGTCTGGGCTCATTATGAAGCTGCCATGAAAAGACACATGATTCACCATGAGCAGTCACTATGTTAAATTTGATTTGTAAATAGCATTCTATATTTTTCCATCATTAGTGAAATGAGTCATTGTCACAAATAGCAATGTCTGACTTCAAACTCATATTCTAAAACTTTTTGAACATAATTACTTCTTTGCATTATTGAATGTTCTGTAATTGTTTTTTTTTTACAACTTTTATTAACTTGGTCTACTTAGGTGCTTGAAGATGGTTTTTTGTATCAGTGTAAGTTAGGTACATACTGTATCAGCAACACAGCTGCAAAGTGTGTAACAAGTTGAGGTCATAAGTATACATAAATCTTGCAGAATCTGCAAAATATTCATTCACAAAAATAATTTAATAAGCAGATCTTAAGACTGTTCTAGCTCCTTACTAGAAAGACCAGTCATGTGTTCATGGTCTTACTGTAAAGGTCAAACTAAACCTTTGCTTTCCAGTTTGCCATATTCAATAGGTCTTACATTTATGTTTCTGGAGAGCCTAATTAGTACTTGATTTCCATTGGTTCTCAAGCTACGCAGTAAGAAAACTCTTGTACATTACACAAAGTGTCCCCAAGTAAAGTTCATTGTCTTCCTAGGAAGAATTTTTATTTATGTATTTGGAAGATGCTTTTAACTAAAGTAACTTTCAGTGTATTTAAGATATATACCATATTTACACTTATTCATCAGCATGTACATTCCCTATGAGTCAGAATTTAACTGAAATAGAGTTGCAAAAATCAATATTATACCTAATGGTCAGCACCATTAGATGAGCAGTGTAGTTTTAGATCTCTGAAGCAACAAAACCCAAAAGAAGCACATTTGTCAATGTGTTTGTTGTGCAGAAAGACCTTCTCCTGAGGGTTGCTGAATGATTTTTCTAGGTTTAAAAGTAACGACAGCAGGGGGACTCTCAGGTCACATTCAGCTAGAAGCAAATGGATCAATATCCATTCTCTGCTCGTGATCAAAACTCAACCTAGATGCATCATTGCTCAAATTTGTTGTCACCTAGAGTAATTTAATAACTGCTTGAGCAACAATGCAATTTGTAGCCAAGTTACTCTGGGAAGAACCCGATATCAGTGTTTGCTCATCAAAAATCAATAAAACAAACACCAATATGCTCCATAGGCCTTCTTCTGGTAATAGTTTTCATGGTAATATTTATGTCAAATCTGTGTAATAAGATGCTTCTGTGGATGTATTGGTTGGTTGATGCTTTGATAAGTTGGTTTAAATGAAGAGAATTGAAATGTTCTTCCTTCTTACCTGCAGGTTTTGCGAGTGGTCCGTCTAATAAAGATTTCTCCGGCGTTGGAAGACTTTGTGTATAAGATTTTCGGTCCAGGGAAGAAACTCGGCAGTCTAGTGGTGTTCACTGCCAGTCTGCTCATTGTGATGTCTGCCATCAGTCTGCAGATGTTCTGCTTTGTGGAGGACTTGGAATACTATGTGCTCATGAGAGGGGTTCTCATTAGTGGTGTCTTTTTATCCTCCGTTATTAGTGGGACTCCACTGATCCCAATGCGTGCTGGGATTTAGAGGGGCTCACATAAACAGATGCCTCTCATTTCCAAGGCGGGTGGCACGATAACCATTGAAGATAATGATGTTTACCCAGCTCCCTTGTCAATAGACCTGTTGCAAAATTATCTTCATCTGCAGTCACTCAGAGACAGTGTGACTGTGACCAGGCTTGGGACCAGCTGGGTTTAGACCTTCATTTGACTTCCATGGAAAAAAGGCCATGAAAATGTGGTCTCATATCTCCATATGTTACTGAGACCTGGGGCGCACTATTTTTTCTTCTTCCTTATTTTTATTTGCATCCATTTCAGTGAATGTTGTGTTCTGCCTTTTCTAATTTTTGTCGCTGCACTATCAGTCAAAAATCCTTGTATATACATGAGAATATATTTAGGAAAAGCGACAAACGTAAAATTGTTACTCTGCCTTGTTAGTTTTCAAATTTCCATTTTGTTTTGATGACTGGAAAGGTCAGGAGTCAGGACAATTAGCGCCATCTATCAAATTCATGAAAGCGTACATCTGTTATGCCTATTAACTATTAAAGTTTTAGTTTAGCCAGAAATTGTTTTTTCAACCTTGTGTTATTCCAACTGCGTATGACTTTCAAAATATCCAGATGAGGCACTGAGGGCTGTCAAGCTTATAAAAGACTTTTGTTTTTTTCTCATAAAAGAATAAAGAAATACAGGCTGATAAAAAAAAATACAGACTGATAGAAAATAAAGGCTGATGATTTCTCTTTTTCTTTCCTGCAGGCATTTATGTCCATGTTCCAGATTCTTACACAGGAGGGATGGGTGGATGTCATGGACCAAACTCTGGTGGCAGTGGGACGGATGTGGGCTCCAGTGGTGGCCATATACTTCATTCTCTACCACCTGTTTGCCACACTGGTAAATATAATTATTTGTGCTTTTTCTGTAAGATAAAACAAAAGGACTTCTATAGAGTGCTGCAGTGATGACATATTTTTGTAGGTGAACTTGAAAGTTAGCATCACCCAGTCACATTTTTCCATTGGCTTTTGCAATATTGCAAAAAATAAGCTCTGTAACCAACAAAGGTTTATAATTCCTACACATTTTGTTCATCATCATAGTCTTTACAATTTAACACAACACAACTTTAACACAAATTTTGAAGCCTAAATACAATCACCAGAAGTAAAAATCTAAATGTAGGCAAACTTCACCACAGTTTCATAACTTCAATGTCACCACTATTAGGCTTCTGACAAAGTGATAATCGTTTGCAAGAGTGTGATTATAAACACAATGAGGCTATAAAAATGGACTAATGATTAGATTAATTTTCCTGTTTAGCATGATGATTCGTAAGGTCCTCAACAACCTGTAGTCCCTTTCAACCAACTCTAACTTTTGTTAGCAAAAGTTATTCCTGCATCCTGCATCGATTCGCTACAGGAGGCCTTCATTCACCCCTGGAGCCATGTGATGCGTGTTTTAATATGGATGCACATGCTTTATTTGACTACTTTTGACCTGTTGAACACTACCACCTGCCCATATCATTATAGAGCTTGAAAGAGTCAGGACACTTTTGAATATAACTCTGATTGGATTCATCTGAAAGAGGAAAGTCATATACACCTAGGATGCCTCAAGGGTGAGTAAAACATGGACTAATTTTCATTTTTGGGTGAACTAACCCTTTAAGCTTTTAAAATCTACAAGGGGTTATTACTGATGTATTTTATGTTACAGAATAAAACGGGAAAATATTTTGAGCTTGTGTTAACTACAGACCTTATTTCAGGTTTTAAACTAAAAACCCATTCAAAAAAAACGCATTGACTACAGGACAATGGAACCAGAAGTTATAAAGTGCCAAATGCTATTTTGGTGATGCTATCCAAACATATAAATTAGTGCTTAACCAGTGAGTTTTCGGTGTTTCAAAATGTAATTCTGGAAACTAAACAAAAATAATTTTAAAATTAATTAACAAAAATAAAAATTAATAAAAAAATTACAGGTGACATTTCAACTCACAGTTCTTGCTCTGGCTCCTTTGGTGCAGGTTAAAACTATGGGAGCATGTGGTCGTAGGGTTTACATAAGATTTACTTAAAAAGATAGGTGGCAGTGCGTGGTGGGACTTGTCTGAAGCCTGATCCACCTCATCACATTCATTTTCATTAAGGTATCCAATAAAGGACCCCGGTTCAATGTGTTGCACATGCTCTATGTGTTACCAATTTCAGGGACACGGCAGCAAAGCACATGCATCTAAAATGAAGACAGCTTTCATTTGTGCCACTGAGAACTAACCAGACTGTAAGAAAATGAATCATCCTTCATCCTCCCTTCCCTCTCTTGATCTTCTGGCTTACCTAGCCATCAAGAGAACATTTTCAGAGACCCTGTAGCAGGTTGGATGTTAGTGAGAGCAGTATTCCAACCTGTAATGGACAGTTTTGTGTGGTTTGAAGAGATGCAGCACTCTAGCTGATGTCTAAGGTACTCAGGTACTTAGTGTATGTGAATAAAGTGGATCAGTCTATGTGTTGGACTTTCTGTAGTACAGCAGTTGAGTATTGCCAGCTATGTTTTCTTCAGGCAGTAATTGTTGTGTTCGTCTGTGCATATTGGCCAATAGGTGGCAGTAATAGTTTGTACTGGGGTAAGTTGAGTACAAAGAAGTAAAGCCTCGTTTATACTCGCGCCTGGCTCAGCTTCGCGAGCCTCCGCTGACTGCGCGCGCACCTCCCCAAACGGACGAGGCGTTTATACTTGACGCGTTCGCCGTTGAGATATTCTTTGAAACGACAGGAGGCGCACAAACGAAATCGTACTTTAAATCCGCAGGAAGTAGAAGAGAAGTAGGAATTTTACCGGAATTACGTCAGATCATTCAAGATGGCGTCTCGCAAGCAGCTTCACACCACAGGGTAGTGTACATTGGCAGGATACTGTCATCAGGAGAGGGTGCTTACAGTAAAGAATAATGCGAAAGATGTTTGTGTTGACAAATACGAACTACAGTCCCACACTAATTTTACAGGGACTACACACTTTTTATTGCCCTTTATATTTGTATGTTTATATGTTGCAGCTTTGATAGTTGCTGGACTATTGTTTGTTGATTTAATAAAATTTTACATCAAACTTTTTGTTCACTCTTTCATTTCTGTGC